>RCUC01044705.1:0-23282 GCA_003697995.1 Taxidea taxus jeffersonii | reverse complement strand
ACTGCCTGCCTTGAGAGACTTGGTGGCAAAAGATAAGAACCAGAAGCTGATAGAGCTGCTTGAGAATGTGCATGAGCAGGGCTGCCCTCAAGCCCTGAGCACAAAGGGTGGCCCACCATGCTCCTGCTCTGTGAGGAGTAGAAGCTTTAGGGAGACCTGGAGTCCCTTGGCATTGTCCTTGATGTTCCCATCAAGGGCAGTGGTAATCGCTTTTCAGATAGTAGAACCAAACAGCGTGGAGCAGGAGCCAGGAAATAAAAGGGCAGAGACCAGCATAGTGACTGCAGCTGACAGACTGGATCGTGGATGGGGGGGAAAGCATCCAGAACCAGATTAAGACTCTGGAAGCCAGAAGCACTACAGTGATTATTTTCCAGCTACCTGCTCCCGCATCAAACATAATACAAAATAAAAAAAGAAGGATAAGTGAGTCAACGAAAGTCTTAATTTCTGTTAAGATCATTTCTTTGATGCTTTTTTTGAAATATGTTTTTTCAATTTTTTTCCTCAAAAAAAAATGTTTTTGGTGTTCCTGTTTCACTGATAATAACATCAACAGCCTAGGCATCATTAGCTCAGATTGCCAAAATAAGGGTACACTTTTAACTAGGTGATCTAATGTTGGGGCACCCTTTGGGGGACTTTGAAATAAATGGAGGCAATTTTTGGAGGTCAGAGTTTTGGGTTTATGAATTTTAGTTTGTATAAAAAGAAAGAGAGACACTATTTAAAGTCATTCCTCAATTAACTGTATTTCAGGGTAACAAAATAGTTGATGAGGGAAAGTTATCTTTTTAAATTTTTAAAAATTTTTAAAAATAATTTAAAAAAAATAGCCCCAGCACAGGGCTTGAACTCATGGCCCTGGGGTCAAGACCTGAGTTGAGGTTAAAAGTTGGATGCTTAACTGATTGAGCCACCCAGGTGCCCCCGAAGGTTTTTTTTTTTTTAATAGAAAATTTCAGATTACTAAATACAGAAGGAATGTTAGAATTAGAAATCACCATTTTGCCAGCCCTAATAGAAATAGTCATCAATGATGGGGAATGAATGGCAGTGAATGAGTCAGGCTGATACTCCTTAACCCACTGACACCCTGAACATTGCTAATAATAGGACACCAGACACTGTGTCTTCTGCTATTATGCAAAAGAAGTACACTACATCACCTATTATGTATTTTTGCCAGCTGACCTGAATTCTGAATTTCACTACACCCCTATATCTAGCTAGGAGTTTAATAGAAAATGCAGGGCACAGCAGGTATGGTTATGTTAGACAACAGGATAGAGATGTAATCAGTCAAATCCAGAATGTGGAAATTCTTGGAATAAGTGACCCAGTTTCTTCAACAAACAAATGGCATAAAATGCAGAGAAGGGGAAGCTGTTACAGGTTAGAATGAGGTACAAGAAGCCTATTAGATTTGTCATTTAAACGCAATATGTGGACCTCATTTGGATCTTGATTTGGGTGAACTAACTATAAAAAACAAGTTTTTGACATATTAGAGAAATTCGAATACAGAGTGGGTATTAAATGTCATCAAGGAATTTTTATTAAATATGTAATTAATACATTATGTTAATATATGTCCATTGTTATTAATAATTAGTAGTTATTAGTGAATAACTATTGTATGTCACTGTAGTTTTTTAAAAAGGCCTTATCTGGAAGAGATACATACTGAAGCATTTGTAGATGAAATATGTCTGGGATTTACTTGAAATACTCTATGCAAAGAGATTTCACTGGTTGAATTCTCCTCTTTTGAAGGCTTTGCCTCCTTTGGGAAGAAGAAGTCTCGAGACATGGGATTGAGAAAGCCTCAGTGCTTCGAGTGATGATGAAATTTCAAAGAACAAGGGCTCTTTTCAGTGTATTTCTGGGCTGCCTCTTCTCTGCTTCTGGTGTGGTAGGGCCAGTAAGTGACTGGCTTTGTGAGGTTTGTGGGGCCCCAAGCTTTAGAGATTGGCGCACTCAAGTTCATGCGTGGAGTTGGGACTTGTTTTTCTCTAAGCTGCCACTCGGAAAATGAAGACCTTTTGGAGGTAGTAGAGCTAGCAGCCGTTAGGAGTATGAATTCTGCAGCAATTGCTTGGGTTCAGACCTTGGCCATTGAATTGCTGAATGACTTTGGGCAATTTGTTTGCCTTAGCTTCTTTAAGGAACCCCATGACACACCTAGTGGTAGACCTCATGGAAACACTCATGTATAAAATGGAGAGCATGATATTACCTGCCTCTCAGCATGAATTTAAATGAGATAAATATATAAAACACCTAGAACATATCCTGACTAGGCACAAGCTAGCTGCTTTGAGAAGTGACTGAGCAGCTCTGGGAATGCAGGTGGCAGGGAATAGTGGTCTCCTCCATGTACCATGGTTGAGACGAATCAACTTGATCTCCTGTCCTCCAGGTCCTCAGCCCAAGTTTCTGATTGCAGAGAATAAGTCTGATTGCAGAGAGTAAGCCCCAGCTGGGGTCACATGCTCACCAGTTGGCCTGCAGAGGGTAGGGCACTTTGACCATGCAACCTAGACTGCATGCAGTGGGACAGGTACAAGTCTCTCCAGAAGAAAACTGGAGTTTTCTCCTGGAAACTGACTGAGTAATCCAAACTCCTGCTTCCTTCTAGATGCTGGTTATACCAAAGATCCTGGAATATTCTGAAGCGCCATCAGGGAATATTGCCTATGGAGTGGGACTCTGCCTTGCCCTCTTTTTCACGGAATGTCTGAAGTCTCTGAGTCTGTGCTCATGCTGGGTCTTAAACCAGCGCACAGGCATCAGGTTTCGTTCTGCTGTTTCCTCCTTTGCCTTTGAGAAGCTAATGCAATTTAAGTCTCTAACACACATCACCACTGGAGAGGTAAGTGCCTGGGACTATACTGGAGGCCATATTTGCCTAGCCTTTCTCCAGACATCTGTGCCCTGGGGGCTGAGGGAGGGAGGAAAGGGAGTTATAAATAATTCCTAGAGTGAGTGTGGATGATCATCAACAGTTGTCTCTGAGGACATAAGAACAGGTCAGCAGTAACCAAGGGAGATGCCACTTGCATTCAGAGGCTTTGGACAAGATTGATTCATTCATTCACCACATAGTTACCGAGGCCTGCTTTGGACCAGACCCTGTGCTGGGCCCTGGGGATAGAGCAGTGAACAGAAAGACACAAACCCTCAGTAGAAGTGCCTCGGAAAGTGCATCTCCTCAGCCAGCCTGGGGAGGAGGGTATGGATGGATGAACGGACAGGATAGCTCAGGGAAACCAAGGGAATAGCAATTGTAGATCACCTCTCTGAGTGTTAATTCTTATCTGCAATAGAGGAGTACTTAGAGCTGCCTGGTAAATTGTTATTGGTATATCAGTTCCCTTCTCTTGCCCCTCCTATGACGTAACACAAATGTACTAATGTTGACAGGGATTGAAAATAGATGCTCCAACTTATGACGCATGGACATGGGATTATTAGAATTTTGTATATTTAATTTCATATTCCCTATTTTTCTCTTGCTTACCAGTTGCCTTGAGGAGCATGGATTACTTTACTATTAAAACAGGCATTTGAATTTTTGGAAAATGCAGCACTGCTTTGATTCCTTATCCTCAAGCCAGACACTTTGTGATCTGGCATCAGCAACTGTCCAACCTCCCCTATTCCCATCTCCCCTCTTCCACCATTAGGTTGGTTTCCTCCTTTCAACCAGGCTAGGCTAACCTTCAGTCCTCAAACACACCAGGCACACCATCTCCTGGCAATGTTGCTCATATCACCCTTAACCCCTGTCCTTTTATAATCCCATTTATCCTTCATGGATGTCCTCTCCTTCATGACAATATTGCTAAACCCCACCATCCACTCCCAGTCCCCACCAAGCACAAATCTGGCTGCCCCACTGACATGAGCCCCCTTCAAAGACACAAACCCTTTCAGATTCATTACTGTATCCCTCAAAATGCCAACATTTGAATTACACAGGGCATGTCCAAAAAAAATCTGCCAGATTACCCACTGCCATCGAGTGGATGCTTTCTCTAAACTCGACTGGTAGCCAACATAAGATATTTGTTATCATCATTACCATTACTCTTCATAATTTTATTAGTCCTGTAACCTGAGGCAACTTGTTCAGTCTCTCTGAAACTGCAGAATAATAAGACCAGGCTTATAGGATTGTTATCTCATAGGATTAATGAGTTAGGACATATAATGCACATAGAAAGGGGACAGAGGTTCAGAAGTGTTAAATTTCATTGCTGACTTCTCTCAGGCCTTAAGCATGGGGGCTCCCTGTTCTCCTGCATTTGACGGATGTTGAGATCTGTGGCAGCCCTTCCCCCGTTTATCTTAGGAGAGTCATTGTAGTAATTATTAACTTCCACTAAGCCAAAATCATCCCCAAGGCTTTACCTTGTTAGCTCAGTCAGTCCTCTGACAACCTTCTTATGCAGTGGCCTCTATTACTGTTCCCATGGTCACAGAGGTAGAAACTGAGGAAGGAAGGAGTAGGAACCATATATACAAGGCCATGTGATTGGTAAGCAGCAGAGCCTGGCTGCACTTACCTGCCTTGCCAAGGAGACTTTCTACACTGAGGTCTGTCCTGGTTCCTTTTCTCGGTGCCTCTCTCGGAGCACCTGCTATGTGCAAGGCCGATTTCCCCCAAACATGCTCATGAATTTAAGACAAGATGACCCACCTGGAAGTGGGGATGGGAGTAGCTGGTCACATGAGGAGTCCTAGGGGGCTGCTTCCATAAATTGTATTTTAAAATTAATATAGAAAACACCTTCATACATTCTCCTTGCAAACAAAATAAAGCGGACTAGATGACTCCCTAGACCCCATCACTTCCCTAATGCCTGGAGGTGACCGCCACCATCAATATGGCTTGTGTCCTTCTATGATTTTAAAGTGTGTTTAGGTACACATGCAAGTTACCCATGGAAAACATATCTTGTGCCTGTGTATCTCGTGCCGTGCCTGTGTTTTTACATAAATGATACTACATTTTATAGTGTTCTGCCACTTTGTTTTACTAATAGAAAATGTATGATACAATTTTGGGGGTGAGTTTTTACATCAAGGATGCTACATTGTTTGGGCTCTTTTGAAGATTTTCTTTCCTCCTCATTATGTCTTAGCCTTCCATCTTAACACATGCAGATCTTCCTTATTCCTTTTCAAGGATGCTTACTTATAATTGCAGCATTTCCTTCCTCCCCATTTTTATTGAGATATAATTGACGTATAATGTATTAGTCCAAGGTATTATACAAGGTAATGATTTAATGTGTTGAAAAACAATCACTACCATAAATTTAGTTACCATTCATCACCTTACATAGTTATAATTATTTGCCTGCAATGAGAACTTTTAAGATCTACGTCTTAGCAACTTATACACCATACAATAGTAACTATGGTCACCATAGTTATTTATCTTATCGATAAATGTTTTTACCTTTTGACCACCTTTATCCATGTTCCCCCAGTCATCTTAGAGCATTTTCAATATGGCTAAATTGAGTGTTTTATATGCATTATCTCATCAGTTGTCACATCAGTGGTATGGAGTTATTATTCCCATTTTACTGATAAGGCAGGCAACTGAGGCACAGAGAAACTGAGTATGTGTCTTTGGTCCTATAGCTACTACATGACAGGTCTGGGACATGAACTCTGACAGGTTGCTCCAGGATTCAATATTACCTAATACTCTTTGAGTGGATGCTTTAACCTTTCCCCACCAGTGGACATTCAGAATGTTTCCAGGGTTTTGCTGCTAATAAGCACAGCTGTAGTAAATGTCTTTGTCTTCCTCTTGCATGTGTGCATGTTTCTCAACAGAGAAACGAAATAGCCAAGTCTTGGGGTTTGTGCAATTGTTAACTTTTAAAGATACTGTCCAATTTCATTCCAAAGTGGCTGTACCAAGCTAACTCCCTCATACACTTCAAATTTTTGTAAAGGTTCAGCCTGGGGGCACATCCTGGGAACTGGAAGGAGATCAGTTTAAAGTGAAAAGGAAACCACTTCTTATGGCATTCAGATTGTTCATTCTAAAAGACATTCATGATCTGGGTCCTTAAATATTTCTTGATTTGCAACGTCAGCTTTTATGTAACATGGAACCGGGCAGTTAGGGAGCAGGAAAGTGGATCGAAGAGTCCATAGCAAAATAGAAAAGGAAGGATAAAAAGACTTAGCTCCTGCCTAAATAAATTCATCCATTATTATTAGTAGAAATAGAATGAATAGAATAGAATAAGAAAGAAGACTAGAAGTAACTCTCTGGGGAATCTGGGTATGAGAAGCAGTAGCAATAGTATAGTAAAATATAACTTTTACTGAGCACAGTCTATGTGCAGATACCTTATTGACATCCTCACAGCAACCATATAAAGTGGGTATAATTATTCCAGCTTCACAGGTGAAGAACTGAGGCTCAGAGTGGCATAGGAATAGGCCCAGGGTCACACAGAAAAGGAGAGCTGTGAACTCGGCATTTTTGTCTCTACCACCATGCCTGTCCCCTGCCCATGTAGGCCCTTCTAGGTACTCGAAGAGGTGAAACCTGTGCCCATGGGCTTTGCTCTCTTACAGGCCATCAGCTTCTTCGCCAGCGACGTAAACTGCCTGTTCGAAGGGGTGTACTATGGCCCCCTGATCTGGCTCATCTCTTCATTGCTGATCACCTGCACTGTCACCTCCTACCTCACTCTTGGACCCACTGTGCTCTCTGCCACTCTGTGCTATCTCCTAGTTTTACCAGTGGAGGTAATGTCTTTTTTTGCCATCCATGAGAATGTTCCTCAGAACTCCCTGGGCTCTGGAATCTGGGGTACTTCTGAATAAAAATATTGATTCCTGTTGAATGTTCATTCCACTGTGGTTAAGTTTCAGCTTCCATTTCTGCCTAGCTGTTCTCTGGCCACAGCGCTGGCCAAAGAAATAGGAGGTGAATATGATATGCAAAAGTCCATCTCATAGATTTCTGTGAGGGATTATCTGCTTCACAGACTTTCCTTAGTAGATGTCCTCTATGTAAGGTTTTTATTCCTTCTCTTCTACCCAGAATGTGGTGATGTAATAGCCCAGATAGCATTTAACGTTCGGCTGAGCACAGTAAAAAGGGAGAAGGGCAGCAAATTTGCTGAAAAAGATTCAGGTGAAATAAACCTGGGCAAAACAGGAAGTGACTTTTGGGTTATGTGTGCTCTGAATTACTGAAATCAAGTGTTTTCCTCCCTCAGCACAGGTATTCTGATCAGGTTATTATAACTGTTGGCAGGTTAGGGTTTCCAAGGGCAGAGAAGTCATATTTCTGTTTAGTTAGCCACAACCTGGCTTGGGACACAGGAGAAAAACACCCCCAGGTTGTGTGAGACAGGTGCTCTAAGGAGTGGTTTCCGCTGGAAAGCCTTCAGCAGGACCCTAGAATTTAGAGTCACAGTGGCTTCCAACAGGGCAGGATTAAATCCAGATAGTCAACCCACATCTGGATTTTACCTTTGGAAATACTCCTAGTTGTCATACTTAGCCTGGGTGAACTCTCCTGCCCTTGTCAAAAGAAGCTCTTGCTGCATCCTGACTACAGGTGCTCCTGATTCGAAAGATTATTAAGATACACAATCACACTTCTGAGATCAGCGACCAGCGCATCCGTGTGACCAGTGAAGTTCTCACCTGCATTAAGCTGATTAAAATGTATGCATGGGAGAAACCATTTGAAAAAATAGTTAAAGGTACAGAAAAAAAATTTTCTTGCTCAGAACCTTGGGATGCCATGGTGGGTCAAGCCTCTCCCTTTCTGGGGAGTTCTTTCATGCTCTGGAAGTTTGTTTGCTCTTTGCAGGATGTTCTTAGGGTTAATTTCAGTGCCTTTGTCTCTCTGTCTCTGTCTCTCTGTCTCTCTCTCTCTCTTTTTTTTTTTTTTTTTGGTGCTTTTGCTTTTCATCTCTCAGCACTCAGAAGGCAGGAAAAGAAACTACTGGAGAAATCTGGGATCATCCAGAGCCTGACCACTGCCTGCTTGTTTATAGCCCCTACAGTGGCCACAACAGTGACGTTTCTCATCCACACATGTTTACAACAGAAACTCACAATCTCAGTGGTAAGTGTTTGTGGTGCTTTGTTTCCCCCCATATTGATAGGGAATTTTTCTTTTGTATCTTTCCCTAGACCATGTTCCTTCAAAGATCTGAAGGTTTTGCAAATGGACAACAGATGCTGATTTTGATTTTCCAGACTTTTAGGATGCTCGAACTTTCTTCCATCTTAAACTGTCTGAAAAACTGACATCCCTTGCATAGCAACTATGGGAGGGAGGGATGACAAAGTCACTCCAGAGGAGTTGAAATGAGTAGTTAAAACCCTGATGATTCTGACACATGCCTGGGGGTTGAGAATCCTAAATTAAGAAGTTTCTTTGAACCCAAAATAGGGCTCTGAAAATACACCTTAAAAAAAAGCTAGAGCTTCTTCTGCGTTCTCTCTGTGGTTTGACTCTGGCCCAGAAAAGCAGCAGCTGCCTTTTAGGGGTAGAATCCCAGTTCTCTGAGGAGAAAAATCAGGGGGCTGCTTTGGGAGAGCTTGGAATCCAGGTGGGGCTTGGGGCAGAACACTGTACCCAAAGCAAGAAGGGGAAGCATTTGAGAATCTGCTGCCAAGGGTTTGTTTGTGTTGCGGACAGCAGACACGTTGACTTGGCCCAGGCATGCACAAGAGAGGCCTCCTGAAGGCTTGAGGGTGGGCACAGGGGCTTTTATAGGAGAAAGTCTCAGCAGGAGTTCAGGGTCACCCTGCACTCACACAGTGAAGGATGAAGAAGGGAGTGGAGGTGGGGCATGGATTGGAAAGTCCTCAAGTACGTTAGGTCACATTCTGAGATCCTGAGAGAGGTTGTCTGCTGTCATCAGGGCAAGTCTCCAGGAGAGAGTGAGGCATGGATTAGCCTTGAAGTGGAGGGACATTTGGAATATTAGAAACGAGTAGAGTATCTAAGGCAAGAAAGGCTGAATAGGATCCTAACGGCAGTAACAGTATCAAGCTCCGCTGACAGTAGACAAGCTCTCTCACATGTACTTTCTCAGTGCTTCCCTGCACTTTATTCCTGTACCCGCTAATGATTTTGACCCTATGCCAATGGGAAAGCTCAGCTTGTTGGGAGAGCGGGCCTGGCCAAAGTCGCAGAGTCACCTGGTCGCCACGCTACATCGGGAGCCAGGCCTAGAAACACAGAGACACTAAGAGGAGTGCTCCTTCCCTGCTCTTTGCAGTCTCCTCAAAATACTGGCTCCATCCCTGCCATGGGAGGGACCAGCCTATCAAAAGCTGCAGGGGTCTGGCTGTGTGGCTTCTGGCTCCGGGAGGGGAACCTCAGCGGGTGGAGAGAGAACAGAGATGTGCCCCTCACCACCACCTCCCTCCTTGCCCAGGCTTTCACTACAGTGGCCACCTTGATTCCCATGCGGCTGTCCGTGTTCTTCGTGCCCTTAGCAGTAAAAGGCCTCACGAATTCCAAGTCCGCGGCAGAGAGGTTTAAGGTAAGTGGTGGGAGGACTGCTTGCATGGCGCCCTGTCTGGGTGTTCCTTTGCCTGCAGTCATCGTGATGTTCCTCCTGAACGGGACCCCAGGCCAAGCCAGATGCCAGCCTCCAAGGAGAGGGAATGGCCAGCTCAGTGACCTCCTGCACCCAGGCTGCAATGGGGGCTGGGAACACAGCAGAATCAGGCCCTGGGGAGGTGTAAGACCTCCCCCAGTCTATACAAACCAGGTCTCAGACAGGAGGTCTGCAGGGTTACCCTGATGGTTTTGCTTTTTTAAAAAATCGTATTTGTTGCTTGCATTTAAAAACCTGGAAATTCTGTATAAAAATCAGATTTCTGGATTTTTTTCTGAATAATCAGAAGATCTGGGAACATCAAACCCACATTTCCCCATGGCCACAAACAGTTGGAGTTGAGGTGATAGTTGTCATATTTAGATGAGGCAGTGGGATACAGTTTCCTGCTGCCTCCACTGTGCCCTACTGTACACCCTACAGTCCCCACTGTGCCCTACTTAACACTGGGGTTGTTTCACCTACCATTTATCCTCTTAGCAATGGTCTCCTTCACTTTTTTCCATAGCTGGTCTTGCCCCTACAAGCACCTGAGTTTAAAAACCCTTTTCTAAACCAATTTACAAAGTCATCTCACTTAAATGCATGTAGTTCCCAACTTATTCACTCATTCATTTATTCATTTATCCAAAAAATATTTGTTGGGACACCTGGGTGGCTCAGTTGGTTAAGCGGCTGCCTTCGGCTCAGGTCATGATCCCAGCGTCCTGGGATCGAGCCCCACGTCGGGCTCCTTGCTCAGCAGGGAGCCTGCTTCTCCCTCTGCCTCTGCCTGCCTCTCTGTCTGCCTGTGCTTGCTCCCGCTCTCTCTCTGACAAATAAATAAATGAAATATTAAAAAAAAAATATTTGTTGAGGGGCATCTGGGTGATTCAGTCAGTTAAGTGTCTGCCTTTGGCTTGGGTCATGATCCCCAAGTCCTGGGATCAAGCCCGCCTTGGGCTTCCTGCTTGGTGCGGAGCCTGCTCCTCCTTCTCCCTCTGCTCCTCGCCCCGCTCCTGCTCGTTCTCTCTCTTGCCTTCTCCCTAATAAATAAATAAAATCCTTTAAAAAAAAGTATTTATTGGATACCCACCACCTGCCAAGTACTGAGACAGAACAATCTACTGTGAGCCTGACCAATGGGATCCCTGCTCTCAGGAACTTACAGTCTGGTATTAGAAACAGACAACTAGCGAGTAAATTAAGGGTCAAAGAAGATAACATCAGATCACATGAAGAGCTTCTGATGTCAGTAAAACAGTGTGATGTTCTAGAGAGTATGTGGGGGAGGGCTGGGGCAACTCTGGGTGTGCTGGACCTGGAAGGCCCCTCTGCTAAGGTGACTTTTGATTTGAGTGATGATAACTGGGAAGTGCAAAAGCCCCGAGGCTGGAATGAACTTGGCTTGTCTGGGGAAGGATAAGACGGTCCCTTACTTAGGAATAGCCCCAGTAGCTCCCCAGACTTCTCTGTGGCTGATGAGGGCTGACCAGGGCTAATCAGGGCTCCCTGCTGCCTTCTCTCTGTCCTCTGGTATACTAGGCCCTCCCATCCTCCCCTCTGTGCCTGTTTTCATTTGTAGGGTGGGCAGAGTTGAGGAAGCTACAGTTTGGGCTCCGAAGGGTGGGTAGGGATGTTGCTAAAGGAATGCCTGGAGAGATAGCTCAGAGGTCAGAGAGCTTTTGGCTAGGGATGGTGTCATTATGGTGGTGAAGAAGGGAGCAGGAACAGTAATGGTGAGGCAAAGGTCTTGAAACTGGGGTTGTCTCCAGGGGCTAGTGCTATATAGGATGGCCCCATGGCCCCATGGCCATGGACACTAACTAGCTCTCTCGTCAGGGTATCTTCAAATCCTCACGCTATAGCCACTGAAGTTTTCTATCTGGCCCTATAGGGGCCAAATGCCTATAGGCATTTGACCTTGAGACCCCTAGGCTAGAAGGGGGAGGAATGATGCCCTCTTCCTCCTTTGTGGCCCTTGGTGCTGTAACCCAGCTCCCAAATGCCTTTGGCTTTTGAACTCTGGGGTACCAGTTTCCAAGGGCAGAGAGAAGAGAGCCATGAACGCTGAGGGAGGACCCCTCCTTGTAGGGGACCACAGGTAGGATGTGAGCTGGCTGCTGGAGCTTCGGAGGCCTGCTCACTGGAGTTCTAGAGAAGGGACCCAGGTGGGCCTGGGTCTCCAGGCCATTTTTCTTTCCTTTTCTTTAAGATTTTATTTATTTATTTGACACAGAGAGAGAGCGCAAGAAGGGATAGCAGCAGGCAGAGGGAGAGGGAGAAGCAGGCCCCCCCAACAGAGCAGGGAGCCCAACGTGGGGCTTAGTCCCAGGACCCCAGATCATTACCTAAGCCAAAGGCAGATGCTTAAACGACAACCACCTAGCTGTCCCCAGACCAGTTTTCTTTTGTGCTGTTTGCTAAAAACAACAAGTGAAAAGCACTGAATGGCATAAACAAATTTAGAGTTTGAGAATATATTTGAGGATTTGGGTGTAAGATGACCCCCTGTTTTTTTCCTTATAAACCCAATAATCAGCATTTGTTAATATCCAGATGTGTGCTTGTCATACTGACTCATTAAGCCAGTGTATCACTCAAAATTTATCTAATAAAATTAAGATATATGTGATAACAATTTAGGCAAAGGAATGAAAGCCATTAGTGGTTACCCAGTGGTTATGTTATTAAAAATAACGGCGCACCTGGGTGGCTCAGTGGGTTAAGCCTCTGCCTTCAGCTCAGGTCATGATCTCAGGGTCCTGGGAACAAGCCCCGCATTGGGCTCTCTGCTCAGCGGGGAGCCTGCTTCCTCCTCTCTCTCTGCCTGCTTCTCTGCCTACTTGTGATCTCTGTCTATCAAGTAAATTTAAAAAAATAAAACTAAAAAAAATAACAAGTAAGTGCCCAGCTAACTAAACAAAATAAAGGGACCCATGCAATTCCCAATGATGACTCTATGCCTTGACTCAAATATTATAATTAACCTAATTAAGCATAGCTGAGGGTCAATTAAAAAAAAGAGACCACCTTTTTTATTTTGAAAATAGCTTTTTATTTATCTTTGCAAAATCCTGTGTGCTCATTGCAGAAGGTTCAGATAGTACAAAAAGTTACAGAGAATAAAAATCACTTAACGTCCTCTATCTAGAGATAAAACCATTGCCCGAAATGTCAAGAAGTATCTTTCTACATCTCTTTCTAAGTGAATCTCCAGGGAGAGACGCGTGCCTATAATTTAAGTGCTTTGAGATCGTACTTCCCAGCTGCCTCTTTTAATGCTCGCACTCATGTATGTTTCCCAGTCAGGAAGATGGAGACACAAAGAGGAGTGACCGGCTCCTGGTCACCCTTTGAAATGCATGGCTCCAAACAATTTCCCGCCGTGTGCTACATAGGCAGACCTTTTTACTTTGAATAGTTATGAATGAAATTTAATTAGAAAAGTGACACATCTGTCTGAGGGTTCCTCAGTGTTGTCACCCATGTAAAACCAAACAGAAAAGAACAAGCAGTATGCAGATATCAAAGAAGGGCCCAGTGGTCCAAAACTTGGAAAACCCTGATCCAGAATTCCCACCAGCAGAACCTGGCTCCCTCTGAACTAGCGGAGGTTCTTCAGACTTCTACTGTTTATTAGAAGTTTATAAACCAGACCTGTAGGTAGGCCAGTGAAATGGGCACACATTCTTATTAGACTGCAGAACTGAATTCCTCCTTTCTTTTTGTCTATACAGAAATTTTTCCTACAGGAGAGACCTGTTTTGTATGTCCAGGCATTGAAAGATCCCAGAAAAGCAGTGGTTTTGGAGGACGCCACCTTGTCATGGCAACAGACCTGCCCTGGGATTGCAAATGGAGCCATGGAGCTGGAGAAGAACGGGCACACTCCCGAGGGGATGACCAGGGCTCAGCCAGCTCCAGGAGCCCTCAGGCCAGAGGACACAAAGGACAGCCTAGCCCCAAAGTTGCACAAATTAAACCTAGAGGTGTCAAAGGTAGCCTTATCCAGGCCACACAGGCAGGCTGGCTGCCAGACTTTTGGGGCCTGAGGCTTGAGCTTCCTGGCACTCTACTGTTTCCTTGGCTAAAAACTGCCATCTCTAGATCCCTCTTTTAAACACAAATTGTTCACAGAGGGCAAGCACAGGAAATCTTTTATTCTTCAGTGGGAATCAACTGATCATCCAGAATTTTTTTTTGGGTGGGGGTAATAACAAGACCCAGGATAGAATGCTATATGCTGGGAGAGAAGGGGAAGGAGACTAACATTGACTAAGTTGCTAGTATGTGCCAACTTGGTTGTTCTGTGAACTCACCTCATCTGACTTCTTCTCTGACTAACATTTGCAAGGGCAAGCTTCCCTTCTTGTCTAAATTTCACCTCTGCACTTTCAAGTCAAATTTGGTTGTATTCCTTCCCTCCCATCAACGCAGTCTGGTGGTGATGCCCATCAACTCTCTCCTGAATCCATTCAGCTTTCACCAACTACCCCCTCATCCACTCCCTAAGCCCCAGCCACTATCATGCTATTCCAACTCCTCTAGGAGCCTCCTGATCAGCCCCTCTGATTCCACTTTTGCCCTCTTACTATTTTTACCATGCAGTGGACAGAGGGCTCTTTCTAAACCATAAACCAATTCAAGTCATTCTCTTGCTTAAACCCCTTCAGTGACCTCCTGCTGCACTTAAGATATAGCCCAGGTGTCCCCTGATCATCCTGCCCATAGCTCTCACCTCTTCTGCCACTTATTCCCCCCACACCGACTACACTAGCCTTCCCATAGCACTTTGGCAGCCAACCTGGTTCCTGTCTCATGACCTTTGTCCCTGCTGCTCCCACAGCCTGGAACGACCAGATCTTCCTGTGTCTGTCTCCTTCCTGTCATTCGGGTCTCAGTTGCAGTGGCAACTGCTTTAAGAAGACCTTGCTGGCCAACCCATCTACACTTGCTCTAGTTCGTAGTAGCCAATTCGCTTTACTTAAACCATTTATCATCATCTGATATTGTTTATATATTTTGTGGCTTATTTCATGGTTCATGGCTCCCCACTAGAAGGTAGCATGAGACTTCTTTTCTTCACTACTTGGTACATGGGAGAAACTCAGACAGTCTTTGAGGGAGCAGTGAATGAATAAATGAGGGAAAGTATGCATGAATTCTGTGAGGCTGGCTTCACTGTCCCCATTTTACACATGAAGAAACTGAGGCACGGAGAGGCTAAGTGACTTGCCTAGGATCATAGAGTAGAATAGGTGCAGATCTGGAATTTGGGTTTCTTGCCCGACAGGACCACCTATCCATGAATTCCTCTCTATCGCCTCCATGCAGCTTCCTTCCTTGGAGGTTGTGGTGTTGAGCTTTTGCTCGCCTGAGGGGCTTTGGGGTGGGGTGTTCAACAACAGACCCACCCTGGGTGAGTAGGAGGGTTTGTGCTGTTCCAACCCCACTCTGTCCTCCTTGGCTTTGCAGGGGACCATTTTGGGGGTCTGTGGCAATACCGGGAGTGGTAAGAGCAGCCTGCTGTCAGCCATCCTGGGGGAGGTAAGTGACTTGTGACTACATACATGTGCACTCACAGGCGGTCCAAGGAGTCACAAGCTTGAGTTCCTCTAGTCAGTCACACCATTGCTTTCTTGCTCAATTTGAGCCAATAAAGCTTTTATAAATTGACAGCAGTTAGGCATGCGTTGAGGGGGGGTATGCTATAAATATACCTCCTTCTCACTGTCCGTCCAGGAAGGCTACCTCCTAGATCCCCTGGAGGTCTGCCCTCACCTGTTCTCTGTGCTCTCCCCACCCTGTTTGTAATCAGCCAGGTATCAGGGTGATGATACAGCATGTCTCAATGTTTAATATGATGAGAAAAGTCATTTCATGAAGCCCATCTCAAAATGGGACACGTGTCCCTTGTGAGACAGCATCAAGAGTGCAACGTGGAGGGAGAGAGGAGGAGGAGGAAGGAAGGAAGGATTAAGGAGAGGAGACCCTCCCGTGTGGGATGGGACAGTCTTACGCTCCAGTAGTAGAATTTACATGTCTGCTGGGTGCCCCTGCCCATGAGATCTGAACTGTCCAATTCCACTGTCAGTGGATGTACTTGAGGTCTGCTTAGTCTGCACCCAAGCAGACATGTGGCTCAGTCCACTCTCTCTCCAGTTTCTAGGAAACTCAACCTGTTTCCCCAAACAAATGAGGTCATATTGCACAACTCTCACTGAACCATACCTTAAAACAGCTGCAACACCTGGTGTGCATTTATGGCCACCTCCCCAAGGGGGTTCTCACCAGCACTTACCCCCTTCACCCCAGCCTTCCCCAGTCCTGGATGGCTCTCTCTGCCCCCTCCTTTCTTTGCCCATCATCCCTCTTCCTGCGCTGTTGGGAGAACAAGAAGTTTCTTCCTTTACCCAGCTCCTTCCTTAGCTCTTTCTCCCAAATAGTATAGCCAAACTCATCATCTCCTTGGAATGTGGTCATATTGTCCACAGAACCCTTTCCAGACAGCTCACTTCTTCATGCTCCACATGTGGTAACCTTGCCCAACATCTTGGCAATGGAGAAGATAAGGTTCTACTTTTAAGAAACAGTAAACATAGCCCTGTGCTAAGAGCCCTGTGCTTAGCCCTCTGCTAAGAGCATCCCATTTTCCCCTTCAACCTGAAAATAACCACATGAGGAAAGCATAGCCACTATGGCTAGTTTATGGATGAGCAGATGAGGTTCTGAGAGGTGACTTGCCCAAGGTCACACAGCAAGTGTGGTGGGAACCAAGGTTGAAACCCAGATCCACATGGTGTCAGAGGTTTGTTTTTCCCCACAGCAACACTCCCTAGTAACCTCCCTCTAAGTCCACCTTTCCGTGCAGCTAGTGGTTCCTAAGTTTCTTCTTGAAGTAAACCAGTAACTATCCATCCAATAAAGGAAAAACAAAAAGATGTAACTTTAAATTTTGTTTTTATTAATTAAAGCCTGGCTCCAAATCAGAAGTAAGAAGCATAGAATCATAAAGAGGAAGGGGCACAGGATGATGATATTCAATGCTGGGGTGGTAGGGACGGGGCTTATGGCCTTTTTTTTTAAGATGTGTTTTTAAATTTAGAAAGGTAGGTAGACAGAAAGGTAGGAAGACATAAAAGACCCATGTACCCACCTCCAGATTCAACAGTTGATAGCATTGGCATTTTTGCCACATCTACGTAGAAACACATTTTGTAGAACTACTTTTTTTTTTTTTAAGATTTTTTATTTATTTACTTGACTCAGAGAGAGAACACACAGAGAGAGGGAGAAGCAGACTCCCTGCTGAGCAGGGAGCCTCATGTGGGGCTCAATCCCAGGACTCTGAGATCATGACCTGACCTGAAGGCAGATACTTAACCAACTTAGCCACCCATGCCCTTGTAGAACTATTTTAAATTACAGAAATTATGAGAGTTTCCCACTTATTACCTCATCATGATGTCCCCAAAATAAGAACATTTCCCCATCTGTGCACAATGATATTGGCAATAATTCTGTTGATATTCACAGAAGGTCAGATATGACCTGGAACTTTCTGTCTCACCGTGAAAAGCATGGAGATACCACTTGCTAGAGACTGGGACTGGGGAAATAAGAGAAAAAAAAAGTATGTGTTGTCTTCAGTGCAGAACTTGGATTCAAGTCAAAGCGGGACCTGGCCTGTCTTAGCTCTAGCTGAATTCCCTATGTTCCCAGGACTTTCCCTCAGACTCACTGGTGGGTCTGGGAGGACCATATGAAAAGTCCCATTTACATAGGAGAGCCCCAGGATCCTGGCAGGAGTGACACCCTAGGCCCTGTGGCTGCTGAGCCAAGCAGGGTCTGCCCCTGTTCCTCTGCCTGTTCCTAAGGCTAGACTCATTCTGCTGCAGATGCACTTGCTGGAGGGCTCAGTGGGGGTGCACAGAAGCCTGGCTTATGTCCCCCAGCAGGCCTGGATCATCGGAGGTAGCGTCAGGGAGAACATCCTCATGGGAGGCCAGTATGACAAGGACTGGTAAGTTTCTGGGAGGGTCCAGGAGGGACACAGGTGCATGGGGCTGGTTGGGGGAGGGATCCCCCCACTGTTAATAGTAATTTGACAGCTGCTGATACTTGCTGTGAGCTCACTTATATGCATTAATACATCTTATCCTCACTGTGAAAGAAAGATTATTATCATATCCATTTTCTATATGAGTCAGCTGAGGCCCCAAGAGGTTAAATAATTTGCCTGAAGTCACAAAGCTTGGAGGATATGCTAGAAACACAATCTGAACCCCGTCATTATCAGGAACATCATGCTTAGCTGTTATATGAGTCAAAAAAACTCTCCCCCTTTAAAAAACATTAAAACTTCGTTTGTATTAATTCATTCTCCACCTCTAAGTCAAAAGGTAAAACAAATGAGGTGATAAGGTCATGTGATGCAGAAGAAAACAGCTGGGATTCATGGTCTGGTCGGCCACCCACCACCATCCTTGCCCTTCATGGCCTCCCCCAACCCAGGGTCTGGGGTTAACCTGCTTGAGACACGCCCTTGAACATCATGAGCCAGGTCTGTTCAGCGGAGGATGTACAAAAGCTGCCCCGAATGCTTACCATTGTGCTTCCAACTCTGGTGGACCCTGGCCTCCTTTGACTGTTTGCTTGATGGTGCAATCTGCCCCCAGTAGCAACTCGGAGGGGCATGTGGATATATGAAGTCTCCAGCTGGCTGTCCTGTGGGCTGTGCAGCATTGGGTCCAACACCAGCTCATGAGCACCCCCATCCTCCCTGCTTCTTTTCCCAAGTTGTCCAACTCGGTTTAATGGCATCACTGAACTGTGTATTGCAGTGAGCCCAATGCCTTGTCCTCTGATACTTCAAATCTAGTTGGTCACCCACCTTGAACAACTCTGTCTCCTAAATAGGTCTTGTCTTTTTCTCTTCTTCTCCATCTCCACTGCCATTTCTTTTTTATTTTTTAAATATTTATTTATTTATTTGTTAGAGAGAGAGAGAGAGAGAGAGAGCACAGGCAGACAGAGAGGCAGGCAGAGGCAGAGGGAGAAGCAGGCTCCCTGCTGAGCAAGGAGCCTGATGTGGGACTCGATCCCAGGACACTGGGATCATGACCCGAGCCGAAGGCAGCTGCTTAACCAACTGAGCCACCCAGGTGTCCCTCCACTGCCATTTCTTGCCCGTGATCTCTTTGCTTGAACTGTTCCCACTGCCCCTGCCCTTGGCTCCCTATCTCTGGTCTTCTCCTGTTCTGTTCCATCTTGGGTCCCACCTCCAGGGTAGTCTTCCCAAAACATAGCTTCCACCTTGTCATTGCTCTACTTTCAGAAGGATACAACTCACTGGGCAGTTTCGAAGTATTTGGTTAAAGATAAAAATGCACCAATTGCTAGACTCAACATTGCTAGGTATTTAATGTGTAGAGAGTGCCACCTATGAATGCAAAGGCCCACTACACATTTTTCACGGTAGCAAAAGACTAGAAAAAACTCCAACGTCCATCACAGGGACACTGGTTAAGTAATTTATGGTGCAGCCATATAAGAAAATACTATGGTGTCATTAAAGCAATACAAACCTATATATGCTGCAGACAGACATACACGACCACATTATTTCTGAATGAATACATAAGAAACTGTAATAGTAGCTGCTTCCGCGAAAGCAACTGAGAGTCAAAGATAGGAGAGACTTGCTTTTCCCTGTATCTTTTTTGTTGTTGCTGTTCTGTTCAAATATTTACTAAGTGCATGTATTAGATTGAAAGAAATAAGGGGAAGAAGAAAATACAAAAAGCCTCCCATGCTTTACTATTAAATGCAGGATCAAGTCCAAATTTCTGAGCATGAAATGTAAGAACTGTCTCTTCCCAACCTGGGAAGGCTGGAAGGTCTGTGGCGGGGCCACTTGTCCCTTTAGCTCTCTGTCCTTTATAGGTACCACCAGGTGCTCCGTTGCTGTTCCTTGAACCGTGACCTGCAAATTCTGCCCTTTGGAGACATGACAGAGGTGAGTGGGAGGCGAGGATCCCCTGTCTCCATTGTGATGGTGCCTTTGTAATGGTTTACTGGGGTCCTCAGGCTGCTTCCCTAGGTAGGTGGAGGGAGGACTCTGGCTGTTTCCCCAAAGCAGCCCATGGCTGCCTCAAAGCCTTCCCCACCCAGGGAGGAAACGGGCTCATCTTACAGTGAAAGCTGGCAAAGAACCTACCTTACTCAATAAGGATGGGGAGCTGACCTCAAACTCCTCCTTTTGGAGGAGAAGCAGTGGAGAACCTGTGAAGATGAGAAACCTCCTATCTATCCCCATGTCCTCCCCTCTCTCAAGTCCCGCCCTGCCCCCTCTGGCCAGTTCTACTTTTGCCAGTGGGAACAGGTGCCATGGCTTCCCAATGGCAATATGATTCACGTTTTCATGGTAATTCACCATCTTTCACATTTGTAGACACCTTTAATCTACATAAGACCTTTGTAAGATAAAAGCAATATTGTTGGTCTTACCTATTAACTATTATCTCTGTCTGCTGAGCATTTAACCAGATGCAAAAGACTATTGTAGCAACTTGAATGCATTGTCTTAGGTGAGCCTCAGGTAATTCTAGGAGTTCAGTGCTTTTATTATCCTTCTTTTAAAGGTGGATCTGTAAACCTTTGAGGTAAGAGTGCTCAGTTGTCTTGCTTAGGGTTCAGCAGAAAGAAGATAGTCTGGTCTATAGAATGGCATCCATGAATATGGACCTCATCACACTTGAGGTTTAGATGAGTTGATACATATAGAATACTGTGAACATGTCCAGCTGGAGTGGGTGTTAGTTTATCATTCGAGCACAGTAGGTGCTTAGTAAGCATGGGCTGAGTGAGGACTGAATGCAAAACTAAGCCTTCACCCGGGCAAAGCAGCCTGTCTAAGGGCACATGGTGGTGAACCAGAGGCAGAGCAAAGACAAGAGATCACCCTTCTGCTCTTCAGACTCTGATTCTTTTCTTTTTCTTTTTTTTTTTTAAGATTTTATTTATTTATTTTTGTCAGAGAGAGAGAGCGAGAGTGAGCCCAGGCAGACAGAGTGGCAGGCAGAGGCAGAGGGAGAAGCAGGCTCCCGAGCAAGGAGCCCGATGTGGGACTCGATCCCAGGACGCTGGGATCATGACCTCAGCCGAAGGCAGCCGCTTAACCAACTGAGCCACCCAGGCGTCTCCTTTGATTCTTTTCTACAGAGACTGCAAGAGTTCATGGTAGAGCGGGAATGGGACTTAGTCCCTGGTGCTCTTGTCCTCAGGGCTGACTGAAGGATGGGCCAGCCAGCAGATGCCTGGCATGATAGTTTGCAATGCTGTGCAGTAATTCTGATTGCCTGTTACTGGCTCTTAGTATCTCCTGACATAAGGCGTTGTGTAAGGTGGCCCTTCCCATGACAGCAACAGTAGAGCCCCTTCTGGCCATTGTAGCCCTGTCCTGTGGAGTGGGCTGTGCGCAGAGCAAATAGTCTTAGACAATGAGGACTGATGGTTTTGCAAGTCGACAGTTGCTGTCAACAGAGATTTAAAACCCAAGAAAGATATAAGGAGATGCTCTTTCTTAGGAATGATTTGTTTTATTATGTAAATTGCTAAAGATTTAAAATGTCACCTGAGATGTTGAAGGGTTTAGGAACATTGCATCTAATTATGAGTTATAAAAATTGTAATTAACTGAAAATCAGTGTTTTCATTCCCTACTAAGCAAACTTGGAAAAAGATTTTTTTTAAACTACCAGGGGTGCCCAATCACAAGGTGTCCAGGAGTGTGCACAGAGGGGGTTCAGTCTGTCACATCTGACCACCTGGCTAGTTTGAGCACACCTCACTGGGCTCATCTTCTAGACACAGTGCCTTTGGCTATCTGTTTGCAGATTGGGGAGAGGGGCCTCAACCTCTCTGGGGGACAGAAGCAGAGGATCAGCCTGGCCCGTGCCGTCTACTCTAACCGCGAGGTCTATCTGCTGGACGACCCCCTGTCTGCTGTGGATACCCATGTGGGGAAGCACATCTTTGAGGAATGCATTAAGAAGACGCTCAGGGGGAAGACAGTCATTCTGGTGACCCACCAGCTGCAGGTGACCACCCTTCCTAGGCTCTGGCCACGACCAATGGCTAATGTAGATCCTCACGTTTCTGCCGTTGATTCTCTAACAACCTCACAGTGGCTACCCCTTCATCTCAGGCTAGACCTCAACATTTGAGGAGCATTGTAAAAAACCTGGATCTCTTCTGCTTTCCACATGGAGATTTCGGTGGCTGGTAAAAATTGAAACGAGATTGGAAGGTTTCCTTCAAGATTTTATGGGTTGGCTCCTGCTTTTAAAGTTATGATAAAAGAAAAAAAAATCTTTCAGAGAGGAGTTCCTGAAGTCTCATGTTCTTTGATGAAGTACAGTGATGTGTAGGGGGCAGGGCTGCCTCTCATAATGCCTTTATCCTAGGTATTTTCATGCTTGGTTTTGGCCTCAAGACATTATTATTATTTATCCCTCTCCTTCCATTTTGGCCTATTTGGGGCGGGGGGACAATATATCTCAAACATAAAAACAGTCTATAAAATAATCTACTGAAAACCCATGTGTCTACCGCCCAGATGACACAAACATAGATCCCCTCTCAGATTGCGTTGTCTCCTTCCTCCTGTTCCCCTAACTTTGCTGTTGGTCATTCTCGTGCAGGTCCCCATACCCTTAGAACACGTGTATAAATCTCTAGACATGATAAGGTGTCCTTCTGCTTATTTTAAAGCTTTATATAATTAATAGTTTACGTTCTACATCCTTCGGTAATTTGCTTGTTTCACTCGACATTAAATTTTTGAGATCTTCCATGTTGATACACGCAACTTGATTTGATTCTCACTGGCATAGCATTCTGATACCTGAATATTCCAGAATTTATTCTCCTAGGATGGACATTGAGGTTGTTTCCTATTTTTCACTTTTACAGAAAAAAATCCTTTGGCGTACGTCTTTTTATATGTGTCTTTATGCACATTTGCGACTTTTGGGGAGCAGAGGTTTAGGAGTCCAATTGTTGGTTCATAATTTTTAAATATTTAGCTTTATTAGATATTATCAAGTTACTTTCCCAAGTATTTGCATTAATCTACAACACCACCTACCTTTTATGAGAGTTCCCTATACCTCCCGTCATCACCAGCGCTTGGACGTATGCAATGTTTTAAGATTTTTGCCATCATAGGGATATAAAATAACATTTTACTATGACTTAAATTTACATCTTACTTTTGAATGATGAAGTTGACTATCTTTTTGTATGCTTACTGAAGGCCTTATTTCTTCTGACTCTTCAGTATTTAGCATTTTGTGACCAGATCATTCTCTTAGAAGATGGGAAAATCTGTGAAAAAGGAATTCACAGTGAATTAATACAGAAAGAGGGGCGATACGCCAAACTCATCCAAGAGATGCAAGGAGGAGGACAGACACAGGTGACCTCCACCCCACCCTACCCCACACCACCCTCACTAACCCCAGAGAGGGGCAGCCCCTGCATTCATGGCATGTGCTTTCTCCCCAGGATGAACCACAGGACACAGCAAAGCCAGAAGACCCTCAGGTGCAAGGGCAGGCCCAGACCACTTGCCAGGAAGAGCCTCTTCATGAAAGTGCTGGTAAT
>RCUC01044704.1:0-14023 GCA_003697995.1 Taxidea taxus jeffersonii | reverse complement strand
CTGGAACTGTGCACCCAGGGTACTCCAAGACAGCTACAGAGCCAGCCTCTGGCCTCACAGCCCTCTGTGGCTAGTCCTTGCACAGGCCTGATCCTGCAGATCAGCAGGATCTCAGCCAGCTGGACCCTCTCACACTCTGGTGAGCTGGCCATGGTGGAACTCTTATGAGGAGGGGTACAGATGGCTATATCAGAATCTCCTAGAGAACCTGTTTTTTAAAAAATTAGATTCCAAGATCTCGCCCAACCAGGACTTGACTCTAAGTTCTGTGGCTGTGCTCTGGAACATGGTCCTCCTGTTGGCTGCACAGGGCCCCAGACCAAGTAAGCCTGTGAGTCTGGGGCCAAGCATTCTGCTTCAAGTCTCATGCACTTTAAAGCCTGAGAAGACCTATTCCAGGGAGAGGACGGGAAGGACGGGATGCCTCCTTAGATAACTTAGCTGAATCCAAGTATGAATAGTAAAATGAAAATACACCAGCCAGCAAACCAAGAGGTCAGTGTTCTTACTCTGGCTCTGTTTCTAATGTTCTGTCCATTCAGACAACTCCTTCCCTCTCTGGACTTCAGTTTCTTCATCTGTACAATAAGAGGGTTGGGCTCAGCTTTCTGTGGGCTCTAGACAATCCCAATATTCTAAGATTCCATTAAATAACTTTCAATGTAGAGGTACTGAAAGTTCAGAGATAACAGGGAAACAGAGGAAGGCAGCAGATTTGGAAGACCAAGCACATAACTCATGAGATCACAAATGGTCAAAACCCAAAGTGTCACCATAGTCCCATGAAATGAACTCTCTGGGCCCGTCCATGGGCCACAAGCCAAGCCCCCACTATCTGAGACCCCCTCCCTCACCTGCAGGATGAGGCTGATAGCCATGGATTTATAGGAATAGGAGGCAGAGGAGATGCCAAAAACCACGAACAAAGCCACAGCGAAGCCCAGCAGGTTGGTCATGATCTCCAGTCTCAGTGATAGCCATCTTGAGGAAGACAGGAACATCAGCAGGTAGTTATTCTGCATATCACTCAGCCTCTTAAACCTAAGAAAGGAAAGCCACATGTGCTTGTCTAACCCAGAGTTTTGTGGGAATGGACACTGGTTGCTTCCTTCAGTATCCAGCTCCTCACTCCCACCGAAAGAACCTGACTTTTCTTCAAGGCCCTCCTCCCTACCCCTTTCTCAGCCATGGAGTAGACCTGACTGCAGACCAGGGAGTAGGCTCTGAGCAGCTTAGGCTCTCAGTACAGGCTCTTCCAGCCTTGATCATTGGTTTATCATCATTTGGGATAAGTCCCCTAACTGGGCCAATGAGAGTGAATAAATGCCAAGATCTATGAGTGGGTGAAGGGAAGCAACCCCTTCCCAGTATCTATCCACCTTGGACCGGGGCTGTGCCTGTCTTGTTCACTGCTGCCTTCCCAGTGGGTGCTGAGCATCTGGTAGGTGAATGAATGCATCACTCCAGGATGCCCTCAGTCTCAGGATCTGCACAGTCCAAGTGCTCCCCAGTGCCGCTGGGAGAGCTGGTGCCGTGCTTCATCCAATATTCCAGTTAACCAAACACATGCCAACTGCCACGCTCAAGGGTTACCTGGCTTCAAGCCTGGCTAGATGCCACCTCACCTCCCACCCAGCTGCAGGTCACTTCTTTCCCTCCTGAACTCTTAGGTCGTTCTATCTGCTTTTCTACTATGCTATCAGTCATATTCAACCCCATATTATCACAAAAATATGTGTCTGTGTCTCCTGTCTTCCACCAGACTATGAGCATCTCATGATTCAATGCAGACCATGGTGACTGATCTTTACAAATGGGTAGGTTCATATGACACAATGAAGCCTCAGCAGCAATCATAGGATTTTTTGTTGTTTCAACAAACATTTAGAAGGCAAATCTATAGGTATGGATAGTGAAAGAAATTCTGTAATTTAGAAAGCAATAGTTACTTGTATTTTATTAAAATTCAATACTTATTTGGAAGTGAAAGAAAAAGAACCATGCAAGAAATGCTGGCCCAGCAATACTTCTTGCTAATAATTATATGAATACGTGTATGCAACGTCCACAGTTCTTTGAAGTTTACAGACATTTTCCACCTCACTCAGATTTGTTACTCCTATAAGTATCATCTCACAGATGAGGTCCTGGAGGCTCAGAGAAATAAGTGGAATAAACCAATGTGAAGAGGACACTGTTCCCCAATGCTCAGTTCCCTACCTTCCTGCTTCCCACCATTCCCACAGCCCCATCATCCTCAGCAGCAGCAGGACTCACTCGCTGATGAAGTCTTCAATTTTTCCATAGACATGGATGGAGCTCAGGCCCTGCACAGTGGTGAGGATGTGGGAGAACAGAGGGGAGCGGCTGTAGTTCTCCAATCTCTTGAACAAGTTGGTGGCCTTCTTAAACTTCCTGCATCAAGAATGAGGGAGTTGGGGTGCCTGACTGGCTCAGTCAGTTAAGCATCTGCCTTCAGCTCAGGTCATGATTGTGGGGTCCTGGGATCGAGCCCCATATTGGGCTCTGCACTCAGCACAGAGTCTGCTCGAAAGTCTCTCTCTATCTCTGCCCCTCCCGCCACTCGTGCTCTCTTCTCTCTCTCAACTAAATGGGTAAAATCTTTAAAGAAAGAAGGAAAGAAAGGAAGGAAGGAAGAAAGAAAAGAAAAGAAAGGAAAAGAAAAGAAAAGAAAGGAAAGGAAAAGAAGAGTGATCTGGACCATCCATCTCAGGGACAACCCAGTTCTATGTAGATTCCAGGCTTGTATCCCAAGTCACAAATCCTGCTCACAAGCAGAAAGAACCCACTTACAAATAATAAATAAGGCAAATAGTGACTAATATGGCTCCAATCAGCAGAATGTATGGAGACACCATAGCAACAGCCAACAGGATGGCGACCACCATCAAAGACAGGAGCAGGAACTCTTCAGCAACGACAGGCAACAACTGGTCCAGCATATCCAAGTCCCCCGTAAAACAGTTCAGGAGTCGGCCTGTTGGGGTTGTGTCAAAGAAGCTCATGGGAGAGCAAGAAACCTGCAGGGACAAAAGCAACCCAGGTCAATGGAGAGCTGCTGGCCTTGCTCTGGGACTTGGGGAAGATGTCAGTTATCCTTAGGCTCTGAAGATATGCAGGATCCAGCCAAAGGGGTGTGCAGGGGAGGCAGGGTAGAGCAATGGTTAAAAGCATGAGCTCCATAATCTTCTGGGTTCCAGGGCTACCCAGCCCCTCTACCTACTGCTGTATGACTTTGGGCTTAAGTTACTTAAGCCCTCGGAGTCTCAAGGTCCTCATTTGTAAAAGGAGGATGATAACAATACTTCACAGAGTTGTGGTGAAGAGTGTACACCTCTACAAATAGACTAAAAACCTCTGAATTGTGCAATTTATTAAAAGGGTGAATTTTATGATTGTGTGAATTATATCTCAATACAGCTAAAAGTGAGAAAGAAAGAAAGAAAGAAAGAGGGAAAGAAAGAAAAAAAAAGAAAGAAGAAAGGAAGGAAGGAAAGAGGCAAGCAGCAAAACACTGAAAGTCTCAGAACAGTTTCTGCCTCCTAATTAGCATGCCATTAATACTAGCTCTGATTATTTTCTACAGATGGGACCATTATCCAGGATCAGCAAAGATTAGTAGCAGCAACTCCCCTGCAGTTGCATATGACTTGGTGTCTTGGGTAGAATTTAAGCGTGACCGCCCTTTCTTGAAGGCGGTGTCCTAACTTGGTCTCTAAAAGCAGCGGACAGGAAGCCCTTTGGAGATTAAAGAACATTTCATACAAGAAGGGCTCTAACAAAAGCATCTAGTTTGGTGTACTTATTTTACAGATGGGGAAACTGAAGTCCAGAGAAGGGGAGGCCACTCAGCAATCTGTTTCAAGGTCACCCAAGTAGTTAACAACAAAACCATACTAGACCTCCCACAGGGCTCCCTGACCCCCTGCCCCAGCACACCATGCTCTTTAGAGAAGGCATTCTTAAAGGTTCCCGGCACTGAGCTGCTGACAATCTGACCACTTTCATTTCCCTATGCATTTCTCAAGCTGTAACACAAGAAAAATACATCGGTAGAAGTTAATCATATCTGTTAAGGCCAAAAGCAAAGGAAGGAATGAAGGGTGGGGGGGAGTGCATTTTGATGATTAATGAATAGTAATTACTAGAGTCAGGAAGTGTCCCTTACAGCAGCTCTCATTGCAAATACCTGGATGCTGCCGCCCTTGAGAAGTTGTTTAATCGAAGTGACAACCTCTCTCTAGCTGCAGATACCATCAGGGTCTACCCTCATGCTTCTTCAGTGCCTGGATGATTTTTTTTCCCCCAGGCCCATGTTTCAACATGACATTGAGACTTGATGCTCCCTGGAGTGAGAGAGTATGGATAACTACTCACTGTGGGTATTGCAGTTAATTATTCTTCCTGTCCCACTTGGTCCCCAGAAGAATCTGAGATTGGCACATACATGATGACTTCCTTTGGGGGAGGGGTGGCGCAGAGATGAGTCACAGGACAAGGCCTGTTCGCTTGGCCTCATGGCTCCTGAAAGCGGACTAGCTCAAAGAGTGGCTAGAAAGCCCCATGCTTTACATTGAAGACCAGCAAAGACACATTCATTCACTTACTTACTGATTTGGCAAATAGGAAGACTTTCCTCTGTGTCCTGTCTCGGTACAGCAGTGAACAAGACAGAAAAGGTTTCTGCCTTCCCTACCAGAAGAGGGGGAGGTCAGACAATAAACAAAGAGAATAATAGGCTAGTGATGGGTAACCATCACTAATGGAATGGAAAGGCAGGAGTGCTGGGCAGGGGTGTGCCTGGTTGGGGACTCTGTGTTAGGCTGAGCAGTCAGGGAGGTCTCTCTGAGGAGGTGGCCTCTGAAGTAAGGGTGGTTGGGGAGGGGTTGGCTAGGGGAAGTTCAGGGAGAAGAGCAAGGACAAAACACTGAGGTCGGCACAGACTGATTACCAGGAGGCTGGGATTCGGCAGGTTAGGAAAATTGGGTGTATCCATCAGCTTGGGCTTTCATAACAAAATACCACAGCCTGGGTGGCTTTAAACAGCGTACATTTATTTTTTTATAGTTCTGGAGGCTGAGAGTCCAAGATCAGGTGTCAGGACCAAATGCTCTTCACATTCGCGTTCAGGCTCTAAGGTAGGAGGGGGAGGCAGGGAGGTTGGGAGGGACAGATGATGAGCTTCCTCACTTTTTCTGCCTCCAAATTATCTGTCAACTTCTCTCTAGAATCTTTTGTGAAATACATGAGGGAGAGCAACAAAAACTGTCACAATCACTTCAAGAAATCATAGTCACGCCCTCCAGGACTCTGAGCACTCACAGGCTCAAGGGCGGGAGGGGGGTGGTGGTGCGGGGAGAGAGGTGCACAGGGATAGGATACAGTTCAGCTTCGGTGTGACTAGCCGTCTTTGTGAGACCCCACCATCCCTCAGGATTAGGAACAGATGGTGAGGGCATGAAGAAAGGGTTTCTGCTGCCCCGTAAGTGTCAAAATAATCTATTTTTGCAGTTCGTTGTGTTTGTAGTTGAGCCAATTTTCTAAGAGGTTTGTCCTTCACTGTGATTACTTAAAACTACAAAGGCAATCTTAAAAGCAACAAAGCCATAAAAGGACTACAAAAAGGAACATATTTTGAATATGAAGCATGTTTTCTAATAAAAAAAAAACTTGAAAAAAAGTTAAAATCGGATTTATCACTTGGAGGCCTGAGGAATGGATTTTTCCAGAATCTTGGAGTGCAGAGTCAGAATGTTAGAAGCCATAGTAAAGGTAATAAAGGTGTCTGGCTTCAGGTAGAATATTCATCTCCTGTTTTCTGGTTCCACCAAGCCAGCTGCTTTATCTGAGATGTGGGGAGAGGCCTCCACTCATCCTCCCACTTTGAAATGTCAACACAATTTGCATTCAGTTTACACGGAATGATAGATGTCCCCCTCACCTCTGGAGAACACCCGTGAAAACTCTTGCTCTAATCCTCTGAGAACCTGCCCTCCAGGACTCCATTCAGTTCCCCCAGGAAAGCTTTGCTTCTCTTCACCTCCTGATTTAAGCTGGCGAAAGTGTTTCAACTCATCCTTTCAATCATAGCAGAGAGATCCTTTCCTCCAAGAAAGCTTCTTGGACTCCTATCCTTCCCTCCAACACCCACATGCTGAGGTTAGTTGCCTGTTAGGTTCTTAGGATCCCATGGGCTGCTGCTCAGTGGGTAATTTTGCACCTAGTGTTATAAAAGCCTGTTTTGTCATCAGTCTTCCTGAATAGACTATACGGCCATGATAGCCTGAACCATACCTGCGTTATTCATTCACCACTGTAAGCCCAAAGCCCACTCCAGAACCTGTGCATAGTAACATTTGGTGAGGGGGACAGCAATGACGTTTCCAGGAGGCAATGTGATACCACAGACAATTTGGTATTTTAACCATAACACATTCTCACCGTAACATACAAGGATTTCAGTCTTCTCGTCTGTAAAATATGGATAATAGCACCACTTCTAAAGGAACTTGGGACAATTATAAGACAAAAGGAAACTGCGACAATTCTACAACTCTATATGTGACAGTGCTCAGCCAACGGAGTCCAACACTGGTATGACATTGACCCTCCAGCAAGGGACACTAAGCTTTTACAATCCTGCTGCCACCCACGTCGTAGCCCAGTGTGCACTTGCAACTAAATGACAAAATTATGGAGAAGATAAGAAAGATCCATGGTTGTCAGGATTCTGGAGGAAGGAAAGGGATGAATAGGTAGAGCACAGAGGATTTTTATGGCCGTGAAACTATTCTGTATGGCACTTTATGGCAGATACATGTCAGTATATATTTTTCCAAACCCATGGAATGTATAATGCAAAGAGTGAACCTTATCTAAATGATGATAATAATAATAATAGCTGTATTGATATTGACTCATCAATTGTAATAAACATCCCGCACTAATACAAGATATTAATAACAGGAGAAACTGGGGTGATTGGTGAGGGACCAATGAGAACTCTGTACTTTCCATTCAATTTTTCTTAAATCAGAAACTACCCAAAAAAATAAAGTCTAGTCATTAAGAATGAAAGGAAGGAAGGAAGGAAGAAAGAAAGAAAAGAAGAGAAGAGAAGAGAAAAGAAAAGAAAAGAAAAATAACTGGGCAAGGTCAGGCCTCAGTCTGTGGCCGCAGCTGCTGCCTGGGCCCACACCTTGTTGAAGAGCTCGTTGTGCAACACCGTGGATGCTTTCCTCGTGATCTTGGTGAAAATCCTCGAGGAGCAGACACCCGTGCAGATTAGTAGCAGGACACTGAGTCCATACACCAGCTGGTAATACAGTAGCTGAGGGTTTTTCAGTATGTCACCTGAGTCTGCAGTAGTTCCATTGCTCTCCTGGCTGCTGTTGGTCTTCAAGAAAGAACAGAGAGGATGGTTTGGTAAGAGATGGTTTTGTAGTTGGTCTTGTTCTAGCTCCTGGCATAGAGCTCCTAAAATCCCCATAATTTCCTAAGTGATAGGTGTGCTGAGAGCATCTTTTGTTCTACGGCTTGGCCTTTGACTCTGGTTCCTGACATAAGAGCTTCTAAGACCCTTGGAAGTCTCTGGAGCAAATAGAGTGTCTTTGTGTAGCTAGTGAGATAGCTGGTCAGGGGAGGGGGCTAGGCAGCTCCGGGATGGAGAACTGGTCACCAGGAAGACCAAAGCAGGACACTGGAAGTTTCAACCTCACCCCCTTTCTTCTGTGTGAGGAGAGGAGCTGGAGGTTGAATTAATAATTGATCATGCCTGTGTGATGAAACCACCATGAAAGTCCATAAAGCATGAGGTTCGGAAAACTTCTGAGTTGATGAACATATCCACATGCCAGGAGGGTTGTGCACCCCAACGCCACAGAGACAGAAGCTCCTGCACCCACAGCCCTTGCAGATCTCACCCTATGTAGTGCTTCCTCTGGCCATTCATCTGTATCCTTTATTATAACCTACTAATAAACTGCAAAAAGCATTCCCTGGGTTCTGTGAGCCATTCTAGCAAATGATCAGATTCAAAAAGGGAGTCATGGGATCCCCCAACTGATAGCTTCTCTGCCAGAAGTATAGGAGGTCCAGACTTATGATTGGCATCTGAAGCACGAACAGTCTTTAACCTGGGGAGTCTGCACTAGCTCCAGGTGTGTCAGAAATGAACGGAATTATAGGACACACACATGGTATCTGGAGTTAAGAGAACTGGTTGATTTGGGGAAAACCCGCACATTGGCTATCAGAAGCACTGTGTAGGATTAGAGGAAAACAGTGAGTTTTCCATCTTTGGGGAGTCAGACCACCTGAATTCAGGGAGAAATTCAATGAGGAGAGAAAAATCCTCCTCCTGGGGTCACATTTAGCCTCAGTAGCTTATATGGAATGAATCTTTATATGGAAAACTTCCTGCTTGGTGCTTTTGCTTTTCCCTTCCTATTCCTCTTCACTGCCCTGCCCTGGATTAGGCCCTCATTGTCCTGGACCACTATAACAGCAGGCAAACTAGTCTGTCTCCCGACTCCACTTCTTCCCTCCATGCAGACAATCCAGTCTACCCTGATTATTCTAAACTCAGCTCCCTGAGTGACTTCTCTTCATCCCTCTTTCAATGCATCTTTCTCCCAAGGCAGCCTGATTTCTAATGAGGCCTATTTTCTTCTGCTAGGGTAGAAAATGGCTTGATAAATTTACTCTATGGTGTTAGAATTGTGTGTTGGATTATTACCCAACATCATCCCTGGTGCTTCTACATTCTTGGGAACTCGGTGTCCCAGAATCCTACCAGCACTGGTCTCAGGTTAGATTCTGCCAAAGAGAGGCAGGCACAGGAAATCTCAAAGCTGAAAGAGAAGCCAACACATGCTGGTGGTAATTATGGACATGTGGGTGGAACGTGGAGTTTGGCCAGTGGCTTGCAAGTGTCCTTCTGAGAATCAGCCACTTTAGTACTACCCGTGCTGAGGTCACTGAAGCCCTTCCAATGATTGTGTAGCCGCTAATTCCTATATTAAATCTGTGGAAGTTCTAAATACGTCAGGTGACTTCTGTTTTCCTGAGCAAACCTCGCCTGACATATGATTCAAAAGTTAACCAAGTAGACAAGGTTCCAAGGTTCCAAGGGTGGAACTGGAGGACCAAGTTCAAGTCCCAGCAGGGGACTTCACATTCTAGGGCAAGTTCTTTTTCCTCTCTAAGCACAGTTTCTTCTGTGAAATAGAAACAGTGCCTACCTCAAAACGTGGTTGGAAAGATTAGGGAATTAACCAGGTGCATAATGGCTGAGAACTGCAGGTTTCTCAAAACAGAACAACTCCATCCAAACCCCTGCACTAACAAACTTAACCAGACTTCAGCATGGCTTCTAGTGGCTCAAGGCATGTCCCTAGGAGGACCCCAACCTCTGCCCTGCCCCCATCAAAATGCCTGCCTGAGAGAGCTCAGCTACCAGCAGGAAAAGTTACTGTTTGTTGTAGCCAACACCTGAGGGTATGTCCCCGATCTCCCTTTCTCAGAGCACTTATTAAAAAGCACTCATAGTAGGATGCCTGGGTGGCTCAGTTGGTTAAGCGGCTGCCTTCGGCTCAGGTCATGATCCCAGCGTCCTGGGATCGAGTCCTACATCGGGCTCCTTGCTCGGCAGGGAGCCTGCTTCTCCCTCTTCCTCTGCCTGCCTGCGCTCTCTCTCTCTCTCTCTCTAACAAATAAATAAATAAAATCTTAAAAAAAAAAAAAAGCGCTTATAGCTATGCATATGAAGCTCCTACAACCCAAAGCATCTCTCCCAAGAACTTGGGAGCCATGCCTTTGAAATGTAACCATCAGAAAGGATACAGCCTCTGTCTCCCAGTCTCTGTGAAAGATTAGAGTCTTAACTTTGATAACTGCCAGTGAGTGGACACTGCTGACCTCATCACATTCACACCCTCCAACCATTGGTTAACTTCACTCCTATGAATCTCCTGAGCCCCCACATTCACTCTCCCTTTAAAATGCCAAAATCACCTGTGCACATATCGGAATGGCTCTCAGCTCTTTCCCCTGACACACATAGTGACTGAGTAAAATGTGTTTTCCCCGCTTTCATCAATATCAGCTGTGCTTGTATTTGGTGTGGCCTCCCTGCTCCCAACAAAGGGTGCACATTTTAAATAAAGCAAAGTGAGAAGGAAAACAGCTACCAAAGGCAGTATCACTAAGGTGGAATGCAAAGCACGCTTGAGGACCTGTCTGGGGGCAGAAACCTCGTGGTTTTGTCCCAAGAAGACTACACTGGTGACCACTCATTTTGTGAGCACAGGACACCAGAGCTAGGAGGGAGCCCCCCTATGTTCTGACTCTCAGAGGTCCTCTCTAGTGCTCTTCCACTTGTGGACTTGGCAATAGCAGGCTCTGGGCTTGTCATCCAGTTCCACAACCCATATTCTGACCCTCATGGGGCCTAAGGAATAGGAAGCTGCCCAACTCCATACCAGCCCACAAAAACACACCTCATTCCCACCATGACACTTACCCCTGAGCCCTGCTCCAACCAGTGGCTCAGCCACCAGAAGTTGAAGGTCGTGAAGAAGATGATCACCATCATGAGAAAGAAAACAATGGCAGAGATCACATAACCTAGGGAGGGAAAAGAGGGGAGCCACAAGAAGGTGAAGAGCAATGGCTGATAAAGCTGCTGAGCCCTCCCAAGCCCTTGGCTCTTCCTGACCTGCATCTACTTTGGATGCACTGGAAGACTGGAAAGGGCTGGGTCCCAAGGTTAGAAAGCGCAGGAGTCAAACTCTGACTCTACTACTTACAGGTTATGCTAGCCTGGGCAAAGTATCAAATGTTAGTGACATTCTACTTTTTTACCCATGAAATGGTGATGATCGTCATACTAGCTGCATGGGGTCACCCTGAAGATGATAAGTGATAATGCGTGCCAAACACCCAACCCAGTGCCTCACACAAAAGCAGTATTCTAGAGTAGTTCTCCTTATGCATGTCCTGAGGGTTCAATCTCCATAAGAACAACAACTATCTCTTTTTTTTAGAGATTTTATTTATTTATTTGAGAAACAGCAAGTGCATAAGTGGGGAAAGAGGCAGAGGGAGAAGGGGAGTCCCTAGTGTGGGGCTTGATTCCAGGACCCTGAGATCATGACCTGAGCCAAAGTCAGATGCCTAACCGATTGAGCCACCCAGGGACCCTACAACAGCTTACCTTTGATGTGGTATGACTATTATGAAGTAAGTGCCAGGCATAGTATACTAAACATAGGCATTATTTTTGAGTTTGTTATTCCTATCCCCATTTACTAGGTCTCCAAGAGAGGAAAAAACTTTCCCAAGGTCATAGAGGTGGTAAGGGGTAGAGCTTGGATTCAAAAAAGCCAAGGATGGGAAAACCAGGAGTGTATTCCCTCCTTCAGCATCGGTCCCCTGCTCCAGCATTCTATCTACCTATCCAGTCAGTGCCCCATGCCCATATTTTTTTTTAAAGATTTTATTCTTTAAGTAATCTCTATACCCAGTGTAACTCAAATGTATGACCCTGAGATCCAGAGCTGCATACTCTACTGACTGAGCCAGCCAAGCAGCCTGCCCATATTCCTTTCCTTGAATTCACCCCTTCCTTAAGCTCCACTCGAGGACCACCTGTTTTTTTAATGACATGTGAGACTGTGCCTGGCCACAGAGATCTTTCCTGCTATGTGGTGAATGCAAATGTCATAATTCTCCAACTGGGGTATGCTTTTATACCCTCTCCCCTCCAGAGTGTGGCACAGTGCCTGGCCCATAATCAGTACTTTGTAAATACAGGTGGATTGGTTGCTGGATTCATTCATACATTCACAAGCATTTTCTGTTCCCCATGCTGGCTAAACACTACATTATGCCCTGCAGGGGTGCCCACAGTGGAAGGGATAAGGATGGTGATATGCATAGCCTACTCCTTCCTCCCCTAGGCAGGTAGAAAGAAGATACACCTTCCATGGGGTGAGGTTCCAAAGTCAATCAAAAGTAAAAAGTTGGCATGGAATCACAGTTACTTTAAAAAGTCTCTTAAATTACTTCAAAAGTACGGTATCACATACTTGATTTTATGTTTATAACAATGTAGAGTTATACTTATATGAATTTGGTAATGTCTACCATTTAGTAAAGCAACTTTGAAACTTCTAGCTCTCATCACCATGAGAAATGTATTTCAATGCACACCAGGATAAAAGGTTCACCAGTGTCACTATATGAAAGGCATACAGATATTTTCCATTCTGTTCTATATTCTTTCAGTGCTGCTTACAATCCACTCAAGTGATTTCACAGACCCCTAGTGGCTCAGGACTTAGAGTTTAAACACCACTTAAATAAACAGTACTGCATGGACTGTATTTTCTTATTTTCTATATTCATGATGCTGTGGCAGGTAGTTGGGGCCTTGATCCTGGGGAGATCTTCCCAGGACTGACTGATTCCTAGAAACAGCAGGTGACTCCCTGGAACACACATGTGTTGTACAAACCAACTGATCCAAAGCCCACACTCCCAACCACCTCCTCATCAAACTCACTGGGGGCCAGATGCCAGCTAACTAGGCACCAATCCTATAGCCCAGAGCCCCCACCCCCAGACTTATTCAAACTATATAATCCTAAACTGACTCAGCATACCTACCCTGCCTTATCTACTCCATCCCACAAAAACCCCAATACAGGCTCCCATCCATGTTCTCCCTTCCCTCAGCCTTCTGACCAACCTAGTACTTCTCCATGTGGCCCGGCATGGCAAGCCGTGTCTCCTATTTCTAGGTATCTGTGAACATGAACTTCTCCCTTTGTGACAATAATTTCCATGTCTGCATGTCTTACCATACCTGATTAAAATAAATCCCAGGGACATGTTAACACAACATGAAACCTCACTTCGGCACAGACTATGGTGGTAGGGTTACTGTAATGGACCGTGGCTGAGATTGGAATTATGAAATCATGACTGGCCTGACTCCCCTGTGTCTCCCTACTTTGCATGACTACACACATTCCAGCCTGACCCAGTTTCAGGGACAGGGCTGGGTCAGAGAGAGAGCTCCAGGGCTGGCATGGCAGCTGGCAGATCATACCTCCACCTGCCTGGATATAGTGGTGGTAGATGCTCCATCTCAGGGACCCTTCTTCCATCTTCTCCTTCCTTGTGAGCTGATTTTCCAGCACTGGGTGAGAGTAAGAGAAGAAGGAAATGATACGCCTCTCAATCACTTGCATGTCCTTCCACGCATCCATCTCTTCCAAGAAGAGATTTTACAAAGCCTTCAGCCCCTGGCTTCCACCTTTTACCAGCTTCCTCACCTTCCAGCTTCAGCCCCACCCAAGCCCAACTGCAACCAGGATATTTCCAGGGAAGACTCTACTGAAGGTAACTCTTGACCTGGACTCCAGAGCCCAGAAAGAGGTTTCATCCCTAGCCATTCAAAAACCCTGGGGTGTCTGGAGTATCCAAGAACTTGATGGGTTGGGAGAAGCAGCCAGAGAGAAGAATGAAGAAAGCAATGATCTGGGACCAGAAAACTGGGTTCCAGAATGGTCATTACAATACTGTGCAACCTCAGGCAAATCCCTTAACCTCTCTATTTCCTCATCTGACAACTGGCAGGCCTATACAGATGGTTGCTAAGATGCTTTGCAGCAATAAGCTTCTGAGAAGTCCTCAGGAAATAACTGTAGCAATAACTCAGGCAGACTCTTGTCCTAGAACAAGGCAGGGAGACCAGTACTGGAAGTACCAGTAGATGCTGCTAGTGACGACAGCAACAACAGGAAGCAGCACTGTGGGGTCATCTGTGGTTTCTGCCTAACGCTCTCTCTTCTTCTAATAACTCCCTAACTTCTCCTGGGGAGGAGACTCTCTTCCTGGAATTTGAATCTTGAGGGAAACTACATGAGGATGGGAAGTATTTGGAGTAGGTTTTCTCCAAAGAGATTCTGCAGCTGTTCCTGCTACTTCCACCCTG
>RCUC01044702.1:0-10121 GCA_003697995.1 Taxidea taxus jeffersonii | reverse complement strand
GGGGGTGGGAGCCGGGAGCCCTGACAAGAGCTTCTATTATGTTTTCCAAAGGAAGGAACAAGTGAGACAGGGTAAACCAGTTGGTTTCTGAGGCATAAAGGCTGTCCTTAGTTGTCCAGTGTTTGGCCCTGAGGTGATTGGGAAGGTGGTTAGTGGCCCAGAATGTGATAGCCTGATTGAGAAAGCTTTGAGTTTGTGGGCTCAGGATTGGTTGATTTGCATATGAAAGGCATGCTCCAGGCAAGTAGTGTGCTATCTCTGGGAAGGCCAGTTCCTCAGGAGTCAACAAGGCTTCAAGATGTCAGTGTCAGAAAATAAAAGGCATGGTTAATACAGTAGTGTACCAGGGATTTAGAAAATACATTGATTACAATGTGTTAATAAAGGTTGGACCACTTGAAGAGAAAATGGTCAACATTTTACCTTTCAGTTAAATAACCTATCTGAAATATGCTGAGAACCAAGTTTCTGGTTTTTTTCTTTAGAGTGGTCTAGACCCCTTGCGTTTTATCTCAGTAATATCTCAACTGATAACATATTCAGGCTCTGTGATATGGTAGCTCATGGCAGAAAGGTACTAAATGTACCAGGAATCTTCAGGTTGCCAGTTCTGCCATGCACATTGTAAAATTTCTCATCACAATGTCTCGACTTTGAAATTTGTGAACCTAGAGTAAGTATAGTTTTCCTGGTTGCCTGGTCATTGTGAGAATCAAATTAAGTAAGCACCTGGAAAAGTATAATGCCCTACAAAAAACTGAGCACCACTGTTATTGGCTTTAATCATTTCATGTATTTTATCTGGATGCCTACTGGATATCCCCATAAGCATCTATGACCAGTGACTGAAGTTAACAAGTGTGACACTTTTTTTTCCCTTCATAAAAAAGGGAGGGGGGTGGTGGATTTCATCAGTTCTTCTACCTACTTAGGCCAGACACTTAGGCAGAATCTTCATATTTTCATCTCTCTCTCAGCCTCTGTAGCCAATCAGTTGTTTAGTCATTTGTGTGTTACCAGTATATTTGGATCTTATATTTCTCTTTGTCTCTACCACCTCTATCTGAGGCCACATTGTCACAACTCCTCCCTAGCTGGGAGGAGCTGGTGGGAACCATCCCCCAGCCTGCCTAGGTCCTTACCTCCAATTTCTCACCTTCTCTTCCTAACATAAGTGCTTCTCAACCTAGGAGACTTTTCTGACTTACAATCAAGATGTCCTATTTCCTTGCCTCTGGACGTTTTAATACTTAGCTTTCATTATCCCAGTTTTTTCCCCATACAGTTTGATATTAGAGGAAGTGCTTGGGAAAACTCAGGAAAAACCCTGGATAAAGGCAAATTGTAGTAATTGTTCTATGTAAAGTAAGGCAGCCACAGAGAGGGATGCTGTGAATAATGTTTGCAAATATTTTCCTTGCATTCATGCTTCTTTAATTTATTTAGAGAGAAGTTGTTCCTTTTGTTCAAAGTCTGATGGGATTTCTCTGGGCAAGGACTGGGAATTTCCCTGGGCAGTTTCTTCTGAGATTAGCCTTGGGGGGATTGTACTCAGATTTCATCTGTAGACACTTGTGGCAAAGGGAAGCTTCTGTAAGTAGGTCAGAACTCTCTTCTCCCTTTCTGGGGTAGAAGATGGGTTAAGTCTTTCATGTTTTCTGTAGGTGCCTAGGTACCATCTTTACCCCGTCCCCACTCTTCATCATCTTTGATCCATAGTCTCCAAAGTGAGCAATGCCACATGGTGGGGTGGGGGTGGGGGGCTGGATCCTTCTAAAAAAGTGACGTCACCTTCAGACTGAGGGCTGAAAGGAATGTGAATAATATGATAGTTTTAAGGAGTAAATGGGATGTGAAGTCCTTTGACTAGTTTTTGTCTCTCGGTGTCCTGTAATTTCTGTCTTATTGTTTTTATAATACAGTGAGGTTACCAAAAACACATTAATAAATCTGGAAGGCCCTTAATTTTAGATAGAAATGAATATGAATATCTATCTATATCTATATATGTATATGTGTGTGTGTGTGTGTGTGTACTTCATGTAGTATATACATATATAATAAGAAGCTCAAGTTCTGGAGATCTATTTCTTGGGTTTAAAGACTGTACTACTGGGCTGAAAATTTTTGTCAAGTCCTTCAATCTCTGTGTCACTCAGTTTTCCCGTCTATAAAATAGGGGATAGTGAAGAACACATGAGTTTGTTAGGGAGGGAAAATGTTCTTATACCCTTTAAGAATCTTCTAGCTGTTTATGAATCAAATTCACATGAGACAGATTAACAGGAGAAAAATCAAACAAAAGCTTAATAACATGTATATATTCTGTATCCATGGAATAGACTCAAGAAAACCAAACAACTCACCAAAATGACCAAAGCCATCACCTTAAATCCATTTTCAACTAAAGACAAAAAAAAGATGTTGGGCGTGGTGAATCAGTTATGGGAGGTTATCTGGCAAAGCACAGTAAACAAGGGTACGATTATTATGCATATTTAAGTCCATGCCTTCTCCAATGAAACAGTTTCTAGAGATTTATAGTCATCCTCCTCTCTCCCATATTGAGGAGACACCCTTAGAAATGGAGATTTCCATTATAAATGTAAATGTTTCTTACAAAATGATAACTTGAACTAGGTTTTTAGAGCTTTTCCTGTCTTTGTTGTTTCTTAAAAATAACTATCTTAAAATAAACAATATACCCAAGAGGCATATTTTGAGGTGACAGTTGCTCCTCTACAAGTTCGTACACATAAAATGTTTGAACAGTAAAGTTGAATCATGGGAAGTCAGTAAATCCTTAATATCAAGTACAAAAAGAAGGAGGAGGAGGAGAAAAGGGGAAGAGAAGAAGAAATGATCTCTGCTTTTCAGTATCTCCATGGTCCTCCCATAAAGTAGATCATTTCTTGTACACATTTAGATTCTCTGTAGGATTTAGCTAATAATGAGAACTCAGTTAATTGTTGAAGCATATGGGTGGATAAGTTAGTGAATATAGAGAACTACCAAATTATAATTAGCCATAACTGACTGATGCTTTGCTTTCATTGGATGAGCAGGGCAGTGGATTCATCAGTTAGTTTTGGTGTTGTGAAAACTTAACCACAGATGAAAAATGTCACCTCCCAGACTTTGGAGCACAGGAAACATTTGGCAGTCGTGATGGAAGAGGATCTGGAGTGAGAAGACTGTTCCTATTGTAGTAGTAGATTTCCTCTAGTTTCCTGCACACTGCACATATTTCTAACTGAAATAAAATCACTATCAAATCCCATAGTCTTATAGACCCAACCCTCCCTCCTGCTCCCTAAATGTAGAAGCCCTATCCTTTCTGGGGCTTTCTGAGGAATATGTGTCAAGATTCTGGAGTTGATACCAGGTTTGAATCTGGAATGATCATAGCGGACATTTTCATCGTTTCTCACTGGAGAAGACATTAATCTGATACATTTTTTATTCTTAGGTATTAGGGAATAATGCATTATTTCTTGGAAAAGCATTTGTATTTTAGAGAATCAATGAGTAATCCACTTATTCATCAAAATATGTGCCAGTATTGAGAATTTAGAGGTTAATAAAAATGGTCCTTGGCTTGGAGGAACCTACAGAACCAATGACCAATTACTGCATTTTAGATATGAATAGGGTAAATATTTTATTCAGTTATTTCTTGCTAACTTTCAAATCACACCTTGTGAATAACTACTGACCAACATACAGGCATCCTGGAATGCTATTCTAGGACCATAGATAGCTCTGGAAGATGAAGGGTAAGGAAATAATTATCTGCCTAGAGATTCATCCCATAGTACCACAAACAAGGCTCACTAACTCTTTTTATTTTTATGCTCTTAGATAGAGCTATTCATTCTGATTTTTCTCAGCTCTTATCTAAATCTACAAGGTACTGACTTTATATCCTTATGATTATTTAAAGTCAGAAGGAAGCAGATTAGTTCCTTTATACTCTAAAGATATATCCGAAAACTTTATTTTTCAGATGAAGTATTGATCACATAAAACACAGCTATTTTGCACATTGCAAAATTAATATTCCCATTGTAGGAAATGTAGATAACCCAGGAAAAGATAAAGAAAATAATAACATATCACTGTTCATAAAAACAAATTGCTAGTATTTTGACTTATTTCCATCTGGTATTTTGTATAATTACAAGAATGAATTCATGTGTGAATATTAGTACAGGAATATATGCCTTACTATTTTTATTATTATATATTCTGCTTTTGGCTTAATATTTATGGTATTATAAAGTATCAGTGGTTTCTCTATGAGACTTATTAATAGTTATCTAATATTCCATTAAAACCTTACTATTATTTATTTCATTATATGCTAGTATATAGTACATTTCAGATTATTCCATTTCTTTTGCATATGTAATACTGTGAAGAACAATCTGGAAGTGAAATTACTGGGTTGTTAAGATTTTTGCATTTTAACATATCTTTACTGACTCAAAGCTTATGAAAATGTTCTTTTTCTTTGCAAAGTGTTTTGTTTGAGTGTTCACATTTAAACCTGCAATTTACATGGAACTGTATTGTGTGAGTTAGTGGAAACAGTTTATTTTTTGCTATGTGCCTATCCAACTGATAACAGCAACATTTATTTATAAGACTATGTAGATGGTCTCACTTCAATACACTGTACATTTTTTCACAAATTTTTATTAATTATTCATAAATATACATTTGTTTTTAGTGTAGAATTGTTTTAGAATTCTTCTTTTCCATTGGTCACTTTGTTCCAACATGGACCTGAACAATAGTGTCATATTTACTATATTACTTATTATTTATTCATTCTAGCTTATCACAGGTCTTGATATCTGCTCAGTAAGACTTTTAGATTTGGGGCACCTGGGTGGCTCAGTGGGTTAAGTCTCTGCCTTTGGCTCAGGCCATGATCGCAGGGTCCTGGGATTGAGCCCTGCATTGAGCTCCCTGCTCAGTGGGAGTCCTGCTTCTCCCTCTCCCACTACTGCTTGTGTTTCTCTCTCTCTGTCTCTCTCTCTCTCTGTCAAGTAAACAAATAAGAGCCTGATGTGAGGCTCGGTCCCAGGACCCTGAGATCGCCACCTGAGCCAAAGGCAGATGCTTAAATGACTGAGCCACCCACGTGCCTAAATAAAAAAAAAAATCTTTTTTTTTTAAAGAATAGTATGAAGTACTCCTAAATATCCACCATTTGTTAATATTGTTATTTTTCCACACTTGTTTTTTTTTCAGAGTTTTAAAAAATTTTTTTCAATTTTAATTCAATTAATTGACATATAGTGTATTAGTAGTTCCAGAGGTAGAGGTCAGTGGCCACATTTGTTTTGTCATTTTTTTTTGTATATAAAATAGTGCCTCTTACTATTTAATATTCATTATTATTGCTGTTGCTGAATTACTTAAGAATAAATATAGATGTTAGGAACATCTACCAAATAGTCCTGTATTTCTCTCTTAAAAATGAGCACATTTTCTTACATAAAAAGAGTAAAATAATAAAGTTCACTAAATTTAATTTTCATACAGTACTTTTATCTAATCTTCAGTGTATTATCAAATTTCACCAATTATCCCTATGTTCTTTTTATTTTATTTTATTTTTCCTGATCAATTTTATTTTTCCTGATCCCAGATCTAATCAAGGATCACACCTTGTGCCTAGATGTAATGTCTCCTTAAGTCTTTTCTGACCTGGATCAGTCCTTTACCCTTTCTTTTCATGGCAATGGAATTTTTGAGGAGTACAGACCTGTTGTTTTGGGGAATAGCCCATAATTTTTATTTGAATATTTCCTATGATTACATTGAAATTAATTCATTTTTGGTAGAAAATCACATGAATGATGCGATCGTTTTCATGCATGACAATAGGAAAAATAATATGCTAATTTGTCTCATTGATTATATGGGTTACATGTGGATACATAATATTTTGGATGTATTGAATTAAAAATATATTGTTAATGTTAACTTACCTGTCTCTTTTTAAATTTTATATGGTTTCTGGATAATTTAAATTTTACACATGACTTGCATTATATGTCTATTGGGCAGGAACACCTTACAACATCTACTAGAAGTATGAAACAAAGAGTTATACATAATAAACAACTGAAAAAAACAAAACAAAAACTAAATCTACAAGAAGGCAGAATAAGAGAAAAGAGAAACAACAAAAGCATGGGAAAATAGAAAGCAAATAGTAAGATGATAGATTCAAACTCAAATGTACTGATAACAAATTACATCAAATATTAAGTGTTCCAAATAATCCAATGAAAAGTCAGAAAATGTTAGATTGGTGGAAAAAGCATGATCTACCTAAATGTAGTTTATAAGAAATCTGCTTTAACTGTGAAGGCATAGATAAGTATAAAGGCAAAATGAAATGAAATGGAAATACTTTGTGCAAATAAGAATTAAGGGAAACCTGGAATGGTAATGTTAATATTAAACAATTGAAGACATCAGGACAAGGAATACTATAAGACATAAAGAGGGATGATCCATAATGATAAAGAAACAATTCTTTAGGAAGATATCATGATTCTAAAGGTATATATATCTAACAAAGCTTTAAAACATGAAACAAGAACTGATAGCACTGAAAGGAAAATAAGGTAAGTCCATAGTTGTAGGTGTGGCAATTTCAATACTCTTCTCTTGGTAATTAATAGAACAAGTAATCAGAAACTGAGAAAGCATATACAAGACTTGACCAAAATTATACACCAACTTGTCCTGACATTTTTAGAACATTCTACCCAAAAGAGCAGAATCCTCATGCTTTTCAAGTGCTATTAGCAATCATGTAATACCACATTCTGGGCTAGAAAACAATGTAATTTTAGTAATTTTAATTTACTAATTTTAGTAAATTAAAATTACATTAAATTAAAATTTAGTAATTTTACTACATTTACTAATTTTAATTTAAAATTACTGAAGTAATTTTAAAGGATTAAAGTTACTACTTTAGGGGCACCTGGCTGGCTCAGTGGGTTAAAGCCTCTGCCTTCGGCTCAGGTCATGATCCCAAACTCCTGGGATCAAGCCCCGCATGGGGCTCTCTGCTCAGTGGGGAGCCTGCTTCCTCCTCCTCTCTCTCTCTGCCTACTCGTAATCTCTGTCTGTCAAATAAATAAATAAAATCTTAAAAAAAAAAAAGTTACTACTTTAATCCTTTAAGGATTAAAGTTACTAATTTTAGTAAATTAAAATTACATTACATTAAAATTTAGTAATTTTACTACATTTACTAAATTTAATTTAAAATTACTGAAGTAATTTTAAAGGATTAAAGTTACTACATTTTATTTATTTATTTTAACATCAAACTTAGTCTTTTAGTTTAGTGGGAAAATGTAGCTAGTGTTAGAAAGGGGAAAAAAGTATTCCTGCTTTGTGACAGTGCCATAAAATTTTGACTTGCAAATTATACAACAAGCTACCTTCAACTCTTCTGTGAAATATACTATCCATATACATATACAATTACTATAAAACCTAATTTCAGAATAATTCAAAATTTAGCAAAAAATGTATTTCTTAAGATAGTTAATCAACAAAAGCTGAATTTGTTATTGTCTTCCAGTATCTTTTTAGCTAATGGTGCTGTGTACTCAGGACTAAATTCTGGTTAACACAGTGTTTTAATGAAGTTTATATTGGCTGCAGTCTGCTTCCCAGACTTGCCATACTCAACACCACTAGGAACTTAGGTTGAGTACTAGACAATAAAAATATAACAATAAGTAATTTTTCATATTATCTTTCCTTTAAGCACCCCAACTTTTTGTGGTTAGACATTTCTTAGCAAAACAATATTATTTGTACATATATATATATGTAATTTAAGTTTTTATTTAAATTCCAGTTAGTTACCATATAGTGTAACATTGGTTTCAGGAGTAGAATTTAGTGATTCATCACTTACATATAACACCCAGTGTTTATTACAAGTGCCTTCCTTAATACCCATCACCCATTTAGCCCATCTCCTGCCCACAGTTTATTCTCTACAGTTAAGAGTTTCTTATGGTTTACCTTCCTCTCTCTTTTTCTCCCCCTTCCCCCATGCTCATCTGTTTTGTTTCTTAAATTCCACATATGAGTGAAATCATATGATATTTGTCTTTCTCTGACTTGTCTTGCTTAGCATAATATACTCTAGCTCCATCCACCTTGTTGCAAATGGCAACATTTCATTTTTTTGATGGCTGAATAATATTCCATTGTAGAAATAAATTAAAAAATACATATATACATACCACATTTTTTTTCATAATTTTTAAATTTTTTTATAAACATATAATATATTATTAGCCCCAGGGGTACAAGTCTGTGAATTGCCAGGTTTATATACTTCACAGCACTCACCATAACACATACCCTCCTCAATGTCCATAACCCCACCACCCTCTCCCTACCCCCTTCCCCCGGCAACCCTCAGTTTGTTTTGTGAGATTAAGAGTCTCTTATGGTTTGTCTCCCTCCCGATCCCATCTTGTTTCATTCATTCTTTTCCTCCCCCCCCAAGTCCCCCACATTGCATCTCCACTTCCTCATATCAGGGAGATCATGTGGTAGTTGTCTTTCTCCATTTGACTTATTTCGCTAAGCATAATACCCTCTAATTCCATTCACGTCGTCGCAAGTGGCAAGATTTCATTTCTTTTGATGGCTGCATAGTATTCCGTTGTATATATACAGCACATCTTCTTTATCCATTCATCTGTTGATGGACATCTAGGTTCTTTCCATAGTTTGGCTATTGTGGACATTGCTGCTATAAACATTCGGGTGCACGTGTCCCTTTGGATCACTACATTTGTATTTTTAGGATAAATATCCAGTAGTGCAATTTCTGGGTCCATACCACATCTTCTTTATCCATTTATCATTCAATGGACATTTGGGCTCTTTCCATAATTTAGCTATTGTAGATAATGCTGCCATAAAGGGGTGCATGTGCTCCTTCAAATCAATGTAACATTACTACATTTAAAAATGCTCTGTAGTACTACAAGGTATGTTCTTTGATCAAAATTGAATTAAATTAAAAGCAAATAGTGGAATGATATTTTGAAAATGCTCAAATATTTGGAAAGGAAATAACTTAGGGATCAAAGAAGAAATCATAGGAGAAATTAGTAAATATTTTGACCTTCAAATGAAAACATGCTAGTTAAAATGTATAGAGTGTGACTAAAGCAGTAATTAGATGTAAACAAATAGTTTTAAATACTTAGGTCATGATCTCTGTATTCACATATATATTTAAACATATGTATTCACCTAATAGTTTAAATACCAGACCGTGATCTCAGAGTCCTGAGAATGAGCCCCAGGTTGGGCTTCCTGCTCAGTGAAGAGCCTGCTTCTCCCTCTGCTTGTTGCTCCCCTGCTTTTGCTCTTTCTCTCTCTCACTCTCACTCTATCTCAAATAAATCAATAAAATCTTTTAAAAATTCACATGTATATCCACACATTTGTAATACACATATTCACATATATATTCACACATATGTAATATATTCACATATCTAATATATATTCACACATACATAAATTATATATATTCACATATACAATATTCACTTTATATATTTATATATATAATTTAATATATTTATATATGTTATATATATTTACATATATATGAATAGACCTATGTCTTTTAAAAATTGAATTTCAATAAATTGAAAAACAATAGAAACTACTCTGGGTCTGTTTAGTTTTATTGATAAAATCTACCAAATACTTAAGGAAGAAACAATATTAATCCCATATAAACTCTTTCAAAATATGTAGGAGGGCATCCTTCACAATTTATTTCATAAGACCAGATTATTCCAATACAAAAACCAGACAAAGAAATTACAAGAAAATAAAACTACAGATCAATGTCCCTCATGAACACAGACACAAAAATCATTAAATAAGTAATAAATCAAGTTCAACAATATATGAAAAGCATAATATATTATTACTTAAGTTTATCTTGGGAATGCAAGATTGATTTAACATTTTGACCAATTAAATTTTATTTCAGGAATATAAATTTCATTTAATATTGAAAAAAAATCAATCAA
>RCUC01044700.1:0-19949 GCA_003697995.1 Taxidea taxus jeffersonii | reverse complement strand
CATTCACTAAGAAAGCAGCAGTATTTTGCGTGTTTTATTATATCTTGTATGCTGAGATCTCTTTTTGAGAGAGAAACATATGTTTGGTGAGTTCATGTTTCTTGAAATATACATGATTCTTCAGACTGGAATCTAATGAAATAGGACTCCCATTTGAAAACCAAAGAGTTAAGGCTACAACAGAGGATAAAAGTGATCAGATGATTAGCCAGGGGCTAATAGAAATTCTGGGAAGAATGACAGATTGTGTATTAGAAAGAAATATGATATCATATTCATTGAAGCTTTTACAACTAAAGATCTAAAAAAAATAATAGAAAATTACTGAAAGAGATGAATGTCTGAAACTTTAGAAATGCATGTGGTGTTGGATTAATCCAAGCAAGAAAGACTGATGGGCAGATAATAAATTACATTGTATAGGAAGTCTGCATTCCTTGTGTTCAAGGTACTTTTTCCTCTTTTTTTCCTTGCAATATACATTTAAACAGCTCTAGGCCAGTTTCAGAAAATTCAGCTCATGATTTTCATTATACCATATGTGTGTGATTCTTTGGAATAGATAAAGTATTATAAACACAGACCCCCAAATCCTTGAGCGGAGGAGGTTAATCTAAACCTTCCTTCTGTTCTGTGCCAAATTGATAGCGTTTTTCCTTTTGACAGTGAACAATACAGAACACCTTTTCATATACAATCAATTGTAATGTCCCCAAACAAAAAGACTTTGAAGAAAGGTTCTTCTTTGAAGAAAGTTTCTTCTTGGGGAAGAAACTATACTTCAACAACTGCATTTTGGGGAGAGAATAAATAGTCATAAACTGGAAAATGTATACATATGTATTTTCATTGCAGAGAAGTGAGTATTAACTGTTCTAAACTTTATTTTGCCATGGGTACATCATTTTACTTAAAAAATTATGTGTATCTGCTTATTGTCTATCTTCATATAAATTTATATACCAACTAGTATATTTCCTTTTTTTTTTTCTTAAGTAGTCACACAGCACTGTAATAATTGTGGAGAAATTTAGCTATGTTTACATATGTTAAACACACTCTTCTTCTTAAACATTTGAGCCTTTTAATCAATTTTTACCATTCAGACTTGGCATTCATTTGTTTTCTTAGTTTTTGTAGGTCCAAGGAGAAAGTGAAATGTTTCCTGAAATATAAATAAGTAATAAAATTAACGTGCATACAGAGTATACTCTTTATTCTTCTTGGATATATTCTTGTTGGTCCCTTTTTAATATATTCTTAATCTCTGGGGGAAAGAGAGATTATTACTCTGTTAAACTGAGTTCTGATTCCAATCATCTGGGTTTCTATATACTTAAACATATAAGCTTAAACTCAAGTATGTACCTGTAAGTGAGTTCTATATTCTGTGACCATATTAAAAAATTTCCTAATATATGATGGCAGGTTTACAGGATTTGTTTTTTTTTAATAGCTACATCAGAAACAGGATCATTATTAAAATGCTATAAAAGCTAGTTCTTTCTTGGATCCTGTCAGATAAAATATAAGAAGAAATGTTAGCTTCAGGTTGTGATTGCATAATAAAGGTGATTCCAACTGTTAATAAAATGGAATAAAACTTGTAAGTTTTGTCCCTTTAATATGTGTAATGGTTTCCATTGAATCTTTTCTAATCAGTTTTAGAGGACAATTTAAAATGTAATTCATTACATTTTGGTTTTGTTTTATAATAACACACACAATGTTATGTGTGTTGAGGGCAAGTAGCGAAAGGGAGAGGGAGTGGGGAGGGATACTTCTGTCTCTCTCTAGTAAGAAGAAACAAGTAATCAAAATTATTAGCTGTACTTATTAAACTCCTGTTTATCAGTTATTGTTAAACTAACTTCTAATGCCTTGAACAGGGTTGAAAACATACACAAATTTATGCAAAACTTCAAAGAAGATTTTATTTATAAATGGCCTGTAATTAAGACCATTTCTCTTAACCTAAACAGTTTGTATTGGTTTTGAAATGTAAATAAGGGATACTTAATGAACTACCAGTTATTCTCTGCAAAGTTACTTATCTCCATTCCTGGTGTGTCTGTACCTTTGGGTAGTGCAGTATGAGTTAATCTTCCACATGTTGTCAAAGTCCTAATGGACATCTGTGTTTCTATATAGATTATTCTTTAAATGGCTAAAAATTATAGAATTCTAATAGGAACTATTTTTATCCTTTTTGCAGCTATGTCATCTTATCTTTTAATTATTAAAACAGAGCTTCCTGCTGCTATTTCAGAATTTTTGTCAGGAGACCATACTGGGTAAGAAAAAATATTTTACGTTGTATCTACTCATTTGTTAATTCAATAAGTATTTATTAATGATATGGTAAAATGGGCAGGACAGGGAGGAACTCTCTCTTGGAGAAGAGGAAAGGAGAAATTTCTGGGGATATGAGAGAGTGAGGTAGGAATGGGGGATAGTAAGAAGTATGGAGAGTAAAGGTCTTAAACAAAGGAGGGGAGGGGATCATACTGCTGTCGCTTCTCCGCAAACCACGGTGGTAAAGTTACAACCGCACTTGTGAGATTTCTATTCTAAAGCATGGTTTGAAAAAATAAATGATTTGCAGGGACTTAATGATTTCATTTCCTGGTTTTTAACAATACTGTAAACAATACTAAACCACATTATACTTCCTTTCTCCTTTATTATTTATAAAATACTGGGTTCTAAAGACTATTGACTCAAAAAAAAAAAAGACTATTGACTCATCTCTTTCTATGGGAAAGCAAACTTATTATACTTTTCCTTTATTGCATAGGAAAATAAATTTTGAGAAAAATTCATTTGAAAAGACAGAATAAATTCTTTTAAATGTCATCAAATTATTTCACACACTTTCTAAGCCACAACACAAAAGCCCATCAGACTTTTGGACTTAAATATTTGGTGGTTTTGCTCTAATATTTGTACTTGTTCTGGACTGCAGGGCAAATTTTCAGAATTAACTCTTTTAGCTTTTACAACTCAACTTCCATGAAAAAGTTCTACTTAGACAACTGCAAATACATATTTATATAAAAGACAAGTATGGTGTACTTTAGATCTGAATAGGAACTGGAAGTCTTTAATGATTTTTCATCATCAGAAGATACTGGGCCTTTCTGTAGTACTTTATTGTTTAGAGGGTTTCCACATTCATTTAAGTTTTATGCTCTTAGTTTGATGAACAATTGCTGTAAGAAAGAGCTATGTGAAATTCACTTTTTCATTTGCTGTAAAAATATTCAGGACAACTTCCATTACTCAAAAAATTCTATGTGACAAATTTATAGTGTAGAGCTAAGAGCTCAAGGCAATGAGAAGTAGAATCAAGAATGTTAGACAAGGAGTAAGGAGACATGTGTTCTATCCATGTCAGTGACCTCAGGAAATTGATTTTACTTCTTCTGGCCATATAACTTAATTTTGAGCCTTAGGTTTCTTCACCTGTCTTAATGGACGTACCAGTATTGCCTTCTTAAGAAAGTTGTTGAGATGATCAAATAAAATATTATATATATATATACACATGCTCTTGTAAGCTGATAGCATAGTGTAAACGTGGAGAATTAAATTCCCGAATGTTGAATGTCAGATATATCCTCGATTAAAAATAAAGACATTTCAATAATAATAATTATATTAAAGGTCGATTTTCCCTCTTTGCTCTGCCAGGGAGGTCAGAGTCAGATTTGAATATATTGCATAAACTGTTAATCCTAATAGTTGTCATATGTTTTTGCCTTTTCCTTGCTCCTGAATTTGGTGACTTCTATTTGCATTTTTTTTAATTGCCGTGTCTTTGTGGAAAGAGGAGGGATAACATGCATATGAAATTTTAGAAATAATTAAGGTAGTATGAGACAGAACTGCTATTAAAACTTAGGTCTTCTTTCTCTAAATGTGATACTTTTACCATAGCTTTCACTTTAAATCAATTGCCATTTATTTTGTTGGGTTTTTTCATTTGTTTAAACAAATAAAAATTAACCCCCATCTTACTCATATTAGTAGAAAATTGATTAAAATGGTATTTTTATATGTCAGAAATGAATTTTTTAAGGTATACTTCAAAATACTATGACCAGTTTGCATCATCTGTGTTTTGTTGAAAATTGTACACCTCTCTGACAGCCTCATCTTGTTGCATATGTGATGTACATTTGCTTATTTTGTATTTCAGAGCTGTAAAGAACTCCAGTAAGAGACTGTATTAAGTGGTTAGAATGCAGATAAATCACCAATCTTCAAAGCTTAATACTGTAAAATAATTAAGAAACAAATATTATGGTGATTGACAACTATCTAGGGCAGTTTATTTCTAAATAAAGTTACATTGGGGCACCTGGGTGGCTCAGTGGGTTAAAGCCGCTGCCTTCGACTCAGGTCATGATCCCAGGGTCCTGGGATCGAGCCCCGCATCGGGCTCTCTGCTCGGCAGGGAGCCTGCTTCCCTTCCTCTCTCTCTCTGCCTGCCTCTCTGCCTGCTTGTGAATAAATAAAATCTTTTAAATAAATAAATAAAGTTACATAGCATTATTTTTTCTGACATCAATGTGATATTGTTATGCTTTTATTTTAGGGTTTGATTGACAATAAATTGTACTTAAGGTCTTTCGTGTGTACTTATTTTCTGTGAGATATGATGTACCTTGTGAAATATAAACCTTTAGAAAGATGTTATAAAAAGAAACTTTATGTTCACAATATTCTAATTTCAACAATTACTGTTAGAAGTCAGAAGCTATAATACTTATCCCAAACTTGTATGAGGCATCTATACTTTTCAGAGAATAATTTACATTTTAAAAATCTATGGCTGTTAAAAGTTGGAAGCTCTCTTGTTAACATTTAATGATCTTGTCAGTGGAATATGATTGACACAATTAAGTTGTCTTGCATTTGAGTTACATAATTGATATGGGATGTGAGTAAGATCCTAATTCAGAACATATGATACTCTTGTTCCATTCCATTCGAGAATGAAATTAAAGCAACTTATAAATAAATCTGGTTTTCATTAAAATATGGAAAAAAGCATCTGCATGCCAAAGCATTTGCAATACAGCTAAAGATTTATACTCTATATTTCATACTTGGAACATTTTTATCATATAGGATTAAATCCATAGATCAAACAAGTTTTCTAGGAAGTATAAAACTTTTTACTCTAATTCTTTTGGCTTAAAGGAATGTGTATTTAGATTACAGTAGGAAAACAGGGGTTCTGTTAGATAATTCTTTTTCTCCTCTTAGGAAAAAATTTAAGGTTAGTATATTCTTCTAAAATCTTGATTTATAAAATATACTTATTTAACATGTGCTTTTGGAGATTACTTTTTGCCTGTTTGTATTTCTCAGGCTGGGTTTAATTTTCCAAGTTTAATCATCTCTGTTCTTTGGAAAATATCCATTGCCAAACACAATTCAGTTGCCTGTGACATGCATATCAAATCTAAACTACCTTTAGTGTATGTTACTGAATTGCCCTATAGCTGAATGATAAAGAAAAGCTCTGTGTTTACAATTGGCTTTATTAATCTACCTTAATAAGTATAAGAAATGATTAATAATAACCAGTAGCCAAGCCAGGGATAGAGAAATTATATTTTACAATAAAGTTCTTTTTATATTAGGAATTTAACATTCAATCCTGTGGCCAGGAGAGTGTAAAGGAAAGCACCATCTTGAGAAAAATGAAGCAGTATCTGAAAAATACCATAAACTCTAGAGTGACTATTCAAGAGTAGAGATTAGGAATGCCTGGGTGGCTTAGTCTGTTATGCATCTGACTCTTAGTTTCGGCTCAGGTCATGATCTCAGGCTTGTGAAATGGAGCCTCATGCCTGTCTCTCTCCCTTTCCTCCTACACCTCCCCTTGCTCGCGTGCATGTGCTCTCTCTATCTCTCTCTCTCTCAAATAAATCATTAAAAAAAAAAGGAGAGATTATTTCCATTTCTCCTCTCACTAAGATCATTCTCATCTTTTTGCTGCTTTTACAGACATTTAAGATGAAGTTGTTGAGTCAAAGGATCTCTGAGGTCTCTTGTGCTAACATGCCGTAACGGTGACGCTGAGAGACTGCTGAGAGGTGACGTTGTTTTCAGTCCCACAGTTCAGTGCTTTGGGCAGTCTCGTGGCTTCTGGGCATGAGTGAATTGTGGTCCGACATAGCCTAGTGATAATAGTACAAGTTGTAAAGTTCAGGATTTCAAAATGTTTATGCTTATGCAAGAGAAAAGAGTTTTGGGTCCTAAGGATGAATGTGCCCCTTGCACAACTCCATCTTCATGACAGTAGGGACAGCAGAGCTAACAGATGGAATCTGCTCTGCTGCTCCATTGGGCCTTTTTCCTCCTGACACTGCAATTGTCTGGCTCTGATATTGGGTCCCTGGAGGAAGGAGATTTTAAGGGTAGAGCCCTGGGCTTTTTGCCAGCTCCAGAAATTTGGTTGCAAAGAGTTCCTCAACAAGGGATGTTTTGAAGTTCCCATTCTGATACTTACTCAACAGTGACTAGAAGATGAACCTGCACAGTATCATTTTGTATTCTTAATATGGGTGCCCTTAGGTCCTCCTCCATACAGGGATTGAGAGGCTTGTGTGAATGCAGGGAGCACAGCTTCGAGTCTGTGAGTACTAGGGATACTTGTGCACAGGTTTTAGGATCTGACACAGGCATTTCCTAAAGACATGGATTAGAGAAAGAGAAAGTTGTGATCATGGTGCTATTTCTGCTGCTGCTCCCTCTTTTGTTCTGTTTAAAAGGAAGCTGTTGGCACCCACCAGTACCCACTAAAGATACATTACAAAGGACTTCCTCTAAAACCAGGAATAAAAGAAACACAGTGAATCATGAAGTCCATGTTAGAAGCCAGGGGCTGAAACCTGTGTGGGGGAAAACCTTTTCTTTCGTTCTTTTTAAATTGAAATATAATTAACATGTAACACTGTATAAATTTAAGGGGTACAACATTTTAATACACTTTTGTATTACAGTATGATTACCACAGTAGTGTTAGCTAACCCCACCATCACTGTTCTATTTAAGATCTACCCTTAGCAACTTTCAGGCATATTATTATTGTTAACTGCAATCACCATCTCCAGAATTTCCTCATCCCATAACTGCAAGTTTGTACCATTTGACCAACATTGCAGTTCCCTTGCCTCCTCTACCCCCAGTCCTGCTGGTAACCACCATTCTACTCTGTTTCCACAGGGTGGCTTTTTTTGACTCTACATATAAGTGATAAACAGTAATGATGTTTTTCTGCCTGACTTCTGTCACTTAGCATAACACCCTCATAATCCAACCATGCTGTCACAAATGGCAAGATTTCCTTCTTTCTCATGGCTGAATAATACTCCATTATTTCACATATATTATATATATATGGTATTTTAAAATAAACGCATACATACACACCCCGACGTCTTTATTCATTCATCCATTGACAAACACTTAGGTTGTTTCCATATCTTACCTATTGTGAATAATGCTGCAATAAATGTGGAAATGCAGATATCTTTTAGATATCCTGTTTTCATTTCCTTTGGATATATCACTCAGAAGTGACATTGCAGGATCATTTAAATTTTTTAAAAGATTTATTTATTTATTTACTTAAGAGAGAGAGAGAGAGAGAGCGTGAGCACATTCATGTACACGAGGGGGAAGGTAGAGAGAGAGAGAGAAATCCACAAGTAGATTCCTGGCTGAGCACTCCTGCTAGACTCCATCTGAGGACCCTGAGATCATGACCTGAGCTGAAATCAAGAAGCTAGGCGCTCAACTGACTGAGCCACCCAGGCGCCCCTATTTTTAATTTTTTTAGGAACCTCCATACTACTTTCAATAGTGGCTGAACCAGTTCACCTTCTCACTGACAGTGCACAAGGATTGCTTTATCTCCACTTCCTCACCAGCACTTGTTATTGCCTTTTTGTTTTTGTTTTTTTAAATTTTTTTTTATTTATTTGACAGAGAGAGATCACAAGTAGGCAGAGAGGCAGGCGGGGTGGGGGGGGGGGGTGAAGCAGGCTCCCCGCTGAGCAGAGAGCCCAATTCGGACCCCATCCCAGGACCCTGGGATCATAACCCGAGCTGAAGGCAGAGGCTTAACCCACTGAGCCACCCAGGTGCCCCTTGCCTGTCTTTTTGATACCCATACTAACAAGTGTGAGGTGGTCTCTCACTGTGGTTTTAATTTGTATTTCTGTGATGATTAGTGATGTTGAGCATCTTTTCATGTACTTGGTGGCCATTTGAATGTCTTCTTTGGAAAAACAGCCTTGTTTTCCTCTGTGCATTTTTCAATTGGATTAACCCCCTATCAATTATATGGTTTGCAAATATTTTCTTTCATTCCATAGATTGCCTCTTCACTTTGTTTATTATTTCTTTTGCTGTGCAAAAGCTTTTTACATGTTTGATGTAGCCCCACTTTTTTTACTTTTGTTGCTTGTGCTTTAGGTATCATATCTAAAAAATTATTGCCAAGGCTTATGTCAAGGAGCTTTCCCCCTATGTTTTTGTGTTTTATGGTTTTAGGTGCTACATTTAAGTCTTTAATGCGTTTATTCCATCTCAAGTTAATTTTTGTGAGTGGTATAAGATAGGAGACCAGTTTCATTTTTCTCCTTGTGTTTATCTGGTTTTCCTAACACTGTTCATTGAAGACATTTTTCCCCCATTGAGCACTCTTGGCTCCCTTGTCAGTATCAGTTTGGCTGTATATGGGCACAGAGTTATTTCTGAGCTCTTTACTCATTCCTTTGGCCTATGTGTCTATTTTTATGCCAGTACTCTACTGCTTTGATAACTACAGTGGCTTTGTAGTACAGTTTGAGATCAGGAAGTGTGATGCTTTGTTTTCCCTCTCAGGATTGCTTTGGCTCTCTGGGATCTTTTGTGGTTCCATACAAATTTTAGAATTGCTCTATTTCTGTAAAAAGTGTCATTCAAATCTTGATAGGGATTGCATTAAATCTATAGATGGCTTTGGGTAGTATGGACAAATGAATTTTTTCCTATCCATGAACATAGACAGGTTATCTTTCCATTTGTGTCTTCTTCAAATTCTGTCATTAGAGTCCTATCTTGTAGTTTTCAGTGTACTGATCTTCCACTTGCTTGGTTAAATTTATTCCTACATATTTTATTGTTTTTGATGCTATTGTAAATGGATTGTTTTATTTCTTTTTCAGATATTTTGTTGTTAGTGTATAGAAATGTAACTGATTTCCGTATGTTGATTTTGTTAACTACAACTTTACTGAATGTGTCCATTAGTTCTAACAGCCATTTTGGTTGAGTCTTTAGGATAGTCTCCCTATAAGATCACATGATCTGCAAATATAGAGTTACTATTTCCTTTCCAATTTGGATGTCTTTTTTTTTTTTTTATCTTTCCTGATTTATTCTAGCTAAGATTCCCAGTACTATGTTTAATAAGAGTGGTGAGAGTGGGCACCCTGTTGTTCCTGATCTTAGAGAAAAAGCTTTCAACCTTTCACTCTTGAATATGATGTTAGCTGTAGGTTTGTTGTATATGGCCTTTATTATATTCAGGTATGTTCCTTCTCTACCCAATTTGTTGAAGGCTTTTATTAAAAAGTTTTATTTTATTTCGTCAAATGCTTTTTCTGCATTTGTTGAGATGATTGTATGATTTTTACCTTTCATCCTGTTAATATGCTGTATCTTATTTATTGATTTGCATATGTTCAGCCACCCTTGTATTCCAGGGATAAATTCAACTTAATCATCGTGTATGATGTTTTTAATGTGCCATTATTTTCATTTTGCTAATATTTTGTTGAGAATTTTTGCATTTATATTCATCAGGGATATTGATGTGTAGTTCTCTTTTTTTTGTAGTGTCCTTATCTGGCTTTCGTATTAGAGTATGCTGCCCTTGTCAAATGAGTTTGGGAGTATTCCCCTCTCTTCAGTTTTTTAGATGAGTTTTAGGATTGACATGAATTCTTCTTTAACTATTTGGTAGAAATCAGTAGTGAAACTATCTGGTCCTGGAGTTTTCTTTGTTGGGAAGTTTTTGACACTGATTCATTTTCTTTACTCATTATTGCTCTGTTCATAATTTTTTTTTAAGATTTATTTATTTGTTTATTTGTCAGAGAGGGAGAGAGAGCGAACGAGCACAGGCAGACAGAGTGGCAGGCAGAGGCAGAGGGAGAAGCAGGCTCCCTGCCAAGCAAGGAGCCCAATGTGGGACTCGATCCCAGGACGCTGGGATCATGACCTGAGCCGAAGGCAGCCACTTAACCAACTGAGCCACCCAGGCGTCCCTCTGTTCATAATTTTTATTTCTCACGATTTTGATGTATTATCTGTTTCCAGGAATGTATCCATTTTCTTAATTTAACATGTCAGTGGTTGACTTTAGCTACTTGGTAGAAAAAGAGGATGCATTTTTGCCAACGGGGAATTCTGAGAATATCTCCCAAATGATTTGACCCTGGTTTCATTTATTTATTTGATAGAGAGATCACAGGTAGACAGAGAGGCAGGCAGAGAGAGAGATGGGGAAGCAGGCACCCTACTGAGCAGATAGCCTGATGTGGGGCTCTATTCCAGGACCCTGGGATCATGACCTGAGCCAAAGGCAGAGACTTTAACCCACTGAGCCACCCAGGCACCCTGCCACATGATTTGAAAAAAAAAAAAAAATCCCTATTGTCTTTGATGCTCCAGCTGCCATATTGACATTAACTATACTTGGTTACTACTCTGCATGTGTGTATATGTGTATATTTCAGTGAAAAGATGATTATAGAAAATTCAGAAAAGAAAGCAAACAAAAATCAGACATAATAACATCTCTTACCTAATCAGTGTTTTAATCCTTTTAATTTTTGTCAAAAAACTTTTTAAAACATAGTTAATAATCATATATTTCGTATTTTCGTTGTTAGTATTTTCCATTTTACTAAATTGTCTTATTTTTAACTGTATAGCATTCCACTGAATATGCTTTTATTGGCCTAATATTTTCTGTTGTTAAATATATAGGACTTCCATCCAGCTTCTTAATGTTATAGTAATGTTGTATTCATAGCTTCATGCACATAGAATTCTTTATATTATAGATTATTTTCTTAGATTACCAAATTTTTATTGCATTTGCTACATAATGTCATTGTTTTCCCAGAAGTAGTACTAATTGACAAGATCACTAGCAATGCCTGAAGGACCAGTTGTGCCACATCCTTGAATATTACTTTTTGAATAATTTTACTAGTTTAATTTCAACAGCCTCGTATTTATTTCTTTAATTAGCACCAGAGATTGGATTTTTCTTCATATGTATTTACTAGTTATACTTCTTTCATGAATTGTTTGTCCTTTACATACTAAAGTGAAGTCTTTACTATTAAATTCTTGGGGAATTAACTCTAACTTTTTAAAAATTTCCACACATGTATTTTATATTGGAAAATTGAAACCATCTATATGCAAACAAGGAAAAAAATAAAAGTTGCTCATATTGCTACCACACCTCTTTCTGGTATTTTAAGAATATCCTTCTGACTTTTTTGTTAATGTTCATTCAGGTTTTTTTTTTAGTAATCAAATACATCATCATACTTTTTTTTTTTAAGATTTTTATTTATTTATTTGACAGACAGAGATCACAAGTAGGCAGAGAGGCAGGCAGAGAGAGAGAGGAGGAAGCAGGCTCCCTGCTGAGCAGAGAGCCCGATGCAGGGCTTGATCCCAGGACCCTGAGATCATGACCTGAGCTGAAGGCAGAGGCTTAACCCACTGAGCCACCCAGGTGCCCCACATCATCATACTTTTAAGCTACCTTTTTTTTTCATTTACTATTCTAATGTCTTTATATGAAAAATGTAATACTTTTTTTTCCTGGTAATTCATCTCTTTCTAGAAAACTTGAAAAATATAGAAACTGTAAAGAAGAAAAATTACCCATCATTCTACCACCAAAAGATGATGGCTATCAAGATGTTGCAGTTCTTTTCCATTTTTAATAAATCTATGCTTTTCATCAAAATTGCTAATCATGCTATATATATTTAGGATGTTTTCATATCAATATATTGTTATATTATTCATTATATATTATTATACATGTAGAATTTTCTTTTTTATGATCATCCCGTAGTCCCATAATTTGTTTTAAAATTGTCGTGGTCTTAGATATTTGTTTCCAATTTTCAGTATTTTAAATGTTTTCAGTAAACATCTTTTTACAAATATTTTTGTTCTTATTGTTGATTGTTTATTTATTTATTTACTTGTTAAGTAGGCTCCACACCTAGCATGGAACCCAGTGCAGGGCTTTAACTCGTGACCCTGAGATCAAGACCTGGGCTGAAATTCTGAAATCAAGAGTCAGAGAGATACTTAACCGGCTGAGCCTCCCAGGCATTTCAACTGATTATTTATTCATTTATTTTTTGAGAGAGAGAGGGGGTACATATGAGCAGGGAGGAGTGGGGGCAGGCAGAAGGAGATGGGGGAGAATCTAAGCAGGCTCCATACCCAGCACAGAGCTGCCTGGAGGCTCCATTTCATGACCCTGAGATCATGACCTGAGCCAAAAGCAAGAGTCATACACTTAACTGACTAAGCCACCCAGGCATCCCTGATTGTTTATTTATTTATTTAATTTTAAAAATTTATTTGACAGACAGAGATCACAAGTAAGCAGAGAGGCAGGCAGAGAGAGAGGGGGGAAGCAGGCTCCCCACTGAGCAGAGAGCCCAAAGCAGGGCTCAATCCCAGGACCCTGAGATCATGGCCTGAGCTGAAGGCCAGAGGCTTTAACCCACTGAGCCACCCAGGCGCCCCTGATTGTTTATTTTTAATAATCTTTTATAAGTATTACATATTTGAAGTTTTTCAATATCTTTTGCCAAATTGCTTTCCAGAAAGGTAATATACACAGTTTTTACCTTCACCACTTTTAAAGATTTATTTATTTATTTTAGAGAAAGAGAGTGTGTGCATTCGAGCATGGGGGAGGGGCAGAGGAAAAGGGAGAGAATCCTCAAGCAGATTCTCCGCTGAGCACAGAAGCTGACCCTGGTTCTCAATCCCGGGACTCTGAGATCATGAGGAGCCAAAACAACAGTCAGACTCAACCGACTGAGCCATCCAGGCACCCCTACCTTCACCAGTTTGTGTACACCTTGTCATTCCTCACCGACATTGACTATTATCTTACTTTTAAATACTTGCTAATGTGGTAGTTGAAAAACATTGAAAATGGGGGCACCTGGGTGGCTCAGTGGGTTGGGGCCTTGCCTTCAGCTCAGGTCATGGTCCCAGGGTCCTGGGATCGAGCCCCACATCAGGCTCTCTGCTCAGCAGGAAGCCTGCTTCCCTTCCTCTCTCTCTGCTTGCCTCTCTGCCTGCTTGTGATCTCTCTCTGTCAAATAAATAAAATCTTTAGAAAAAAAAAAAACGTTGAAAAACGGCATCTTTTTGATACCTTTCTTAGATATAAATTCATTAATAAGAATAATAGTATTTCACAGGAACATATTTTAATGAAAGGAAGTAGGCTTTTCCTAATGGATGGTTGTGATGGTTATAACTGTGTGTGTGTGTGTGTGTGTGTGTGTGTGTGTGTAAAAACAAACACTGGGGACACCTGGGTGGCTCAGTTGGTTAAGCGGCTGCCTTCGGCTCAGGTCATGATCCCAGCGTCCTGGGATCGAGTCCCACATCGGGCTCCTTGCTCGGCGGGGAGCCTGCTTCTCCCTCTGCCTCTACCTGCCTCTCTGTCTGCCTGTGCTCTCTCTCTCTCTCTCTAACAAATAAATAAATAAAATCTTTAAAAAAAAAAACAAAAAAACAAACAAACACTGGATTCCTGTGCCTAAGATAGGACTATTTTTTTTTTCTACTAGGTCTTGGTATCTTGATGGACAAACACTACTAATAATCATTTGTGTTGGCATTGTGTTCCCTCTTGCGCTTCTTCCTAAAATAGGTAAGTCTTTAGAGAAGAAGACAGTTTTTGTTTGGAAAGAAGGAAGAAAGAAGATAACGTTAAGGGGCTTTTAAATTTCACAGTACCACATTTTTAGCAGAAGGGTGGTAACGGTGAATAATTCTGAACTTGGCCTTATTTTAGGTTGTTCAGCCTTCAGCCTTGCCTAGTTAGCCTATTACTTGGTTTGTAGTAGTATTTTGTCTGCTCCACTAAAATAAAATCTTTACAGTGGAACATTAAAGAGCAGCCTTTCCTTACAGTGTACCATTAGTGGTAAGCCAGTTCCAATTCTGCTGTACAGAGCTGCATAAATGATCTGTGACAGATAGTTGGAATGTTGTTATCCTCAGCCCTAAGCCCCAGATACCAAGCACTATAATAGAAAACATGCCCAAGATGTATAGCTTTAGCTGTATGTTAGGATCACTTTCCTTATAAATTGCTTTTTATTTTACTGTTATTTTACAGGCTTTCTTGGCTACACAAGTAGTTTATCATTTTTCTTTATGGTGTTCTTTGCTCTTGTGGTAAGTTTAAAATATAGTATATTGCTTATCTCCTCACTAAAATTGAACTTATTGTGTTAATGTCTTCTTTTTATCTTTTAACTCTGTTTTCTGTCAGACTTTTATTTCAGTGTGTTACTAAAAGCACTTTTTTTTTTTAATTTTTTTTTTTAAGATTTTATTTATTTATTAGTTAGAGAGAGAGAGAGAAAGCGCGAGAGCACAGGCAGACCGAGAGGCAGGCAGAGGCAGAGGGAGGAGCAGGCTCCCTGCCGAGCAAGGAGCCCGATGTGGGACTCGATCCCAGGACGCTGGGATCATGACCTGAGCCAAAGGCAGCCGCTTAACCAACTGAGCCACCCAGGCGTCCCTAAAAGCACTTTTATTCCACAAAATTATTTCCTTTGTTGTACCTATTTTGAAAAAGCTTAGCTAGAGCATCCTTTCAAATCCAGTATCTCTTTTGGTTAACTGGAAAGGAAAGCACACTGACTCTGTTAAAACCTTAGATGAAGTTTAATTCTTTGCATAGATGTGTGTATCCATTTATTTCTGTATAATACTGGGTTTGTATGTGATTAAACTCTTCTTTGTTGTTGAAAATGAGTCAAAGAAAAATGGTACCCAAAGGAGCAACACAACACCCCAGTAGTTAAACCATATTATAGAGCCAGATTTTCAAGCTGTCACAACAATCTAGGATGTATTTAATTTAGGTTGAACTATCTTTTGGAATGCAGAGATGAAACAGCTTTAGATCATTTAAATGAAGTGGAAGGAACCCTGGTGTTAGTGTTCAGAAATACTTTAATGGATGCTCTTAAAACTAAAATCCTTAACAGTGTTTACATTTAATCATTTGTTGAATTTATCAGCATTAAAAATCATTGCTCTCCCCACCTCAAATTGTCTGACTTCTATCTTAGAGGCAAATGAATTGAACATATGCTTTCTTCCCCCTTCAACTAATTTAGATATGATTTATGTACATCACTGTATAAGCTTAAATGTGTATAGCATAAAGACTTGACTTACATATATAGCAAAATGATTACCACAGTAAGTTTAGGTAACATCCATGAACATACACTTTTTAGGTTCCACATTGAAAAGGGAGACAACAGTTATTCTCACCATAAATAGACTTTTTTTTTTTTTTTTTGCAGTGGTACTTTATTTTTTGAGTATAGTTGACACAGTGTTACATTAGTTTCAGGTGTACAACAGTGATTTGATAAGTTTATACACTATGCTTTGCTCACCATAACTGTTGCTGGCATCTGTCATTGTACAATGCTATTTCCATATCATTAACTATATTCCTTATGCTGGGCCTTTTATTTCCATGACTTATTCATCCCATAGCCAGGAGTCTTTTTCTTCTACTCCCCTTTATCCATTTTGCCCACCCCTCTTCTCTGCTTTCCTCTGGCCACCATCAGTTTGTTCTCTGTTTTTATAGGTCTGATTCTGCTTTTTGTTTTTTACCTATTTGGGTTTTTTTTAGATTCCACAATGAGTGAAATCATACGGTATTTGTCTTTTTCAGTCTTATTTCACTTAGCAAAATACCCTCTAGGTCCATCTATGTTGTTGCAAATGGCACTACCTTACCCTTTTTTGTGGCTTTGTGATATTCCATTGTGTGTACACACACACACACACACACACACACACCCATCTTTCTTATCTATTTGTCTGTTGATGGGTATCTAGGTTGCTCCCATATCTTGGCTATTGTAAATAGTGCTACAATAAGCATAGGGGTGCATATATCTTTTTGAATTATTGTTTTTGTTTTCTTTGGGTAAATACCCAGTAATGGAATATTAAATCATATGGTATTTCTATTTAAATATTTTGGGGTACCTCCATATTGTTTTCTATAGTGACTGAACCAGTTTATATTCCCTTCAACAGTGTCCAAGGGTTGTATTTTTTTAAATCTTCACCAGCACTTGTTATTTCTTGTCTTTTTTATTTTAGTCATTCTGTTAGGTGTAAGGTAACATTTCATTGTGGTTTTGATTTGCATTTCCCTGATAATTAGTAAAAAGACACATCCTTTCATGTGTCCATTGGCCATCTATATGTCCTGTTTGGAAAAATGTCTATTCAAGTCCTCTGCCCATTTTTTATTTGGATTGGTTTTTTGACATTGAGTTGTGTATGTTCTTTATGTATTTGGGTATCCTTTAACAGGTATATCATTTGCAAATATCTTCTCCCATTCCGTAGGTTTCCTTTTTGTTGTGCTGGTGCTTTTCCTTCACTGTGCCAAAGCTTTTTATTTTAATGTAGTCCAAATAGTTTATTTTTGCTTTCATTTCCCTTGCCTTAGGAGACATGTCTAGAAAAATGTTGCCATGGCTGATGTCAGAGAAATTACTACCTATGTTCTCTTCTAGGAATTTTATAGTTTTAGGTCTCACGTTTATTCCTAATTAAAGGTCTTTAATCCATTTTGAGTGTATTTTTCTATATGGTGCTAGAAAGTAGTCCAGTTTCATAAAAACTGATGGTTGAGAAACATCTGTATGGTTAGGGATGACCTATGTATGCAAATGAACATATGGATGTGAAAGAGAATCAGTCTAGATAACACTCGGTTTTTTCCTCACAGATAATTGGCAATCCAAGCATTGCATAGGTAAGAGTTATTTGGTTTTTATAGCCAGTAATTTGAGGCATGTGAAATATATTAATATGGTATGTCTTTTGTAGTTTTCACAATATTCATTTCTGTTCTGGCAGATACTTTTAAATTTGATGCAGATTTCTTACTGTGCAGTCATATGGAAATAAGGCCCTTATTCTGTACTTATTGTAATGCTTTACAAACCGTCTGCTCAAATTTTTACTGGTGAGCACAGCTTAAATTTGGTCTACAATGGGACAGTGAAGACACTACACTTTTTTAAAAATGCTCCTTTTAATTGCAACTTCTATTTTAGATTTTCTAAATAATTAGGTTTAGAAATATGTAATGGTTAGGGAAGGAAACATGTATATATCAACCCAGACTTTTTGGAATGGTATTAATGGCTCCATTTATTGTTTTTGTCAATATGTATTTATAAATCTATATAATATGTATATTACATTTTAAAAAATTCTTAATATAAATTTTTTTAAAGTCAGTCAAGAAATCTATTACTTTCTTAAATTACACTCTCCAAATAATATAAATCATAACTTAGTCTTTTTTAAAAATTCTGATCAAAGCCGACTTTAATTTTTTACTCTCATATTTAAAAGGTTATCTGATGGCTGCCAGTTTCCCAATCCTAGCATTGGTTATTAGCTTACAAATCTTAAGGTAAATTCTTCTCATTTACCTAATGTTCAATTTCTACTAGTTTTAATATACACTAGTGTAAATACCATTACTGGCTGCTTTGTATGAAATTCAGTATTCTATAGATCCCACAGAGTCATGGGATAGAATCAGGAGCTTCTGCCTTTTATGTGAGCCTAGGTGGTACTATGGAAATCAAGGCAATTTTGCTTAGGTTAAGGAGGATTTATTTTCATTTGTAAGAGAACCCTCTTACAATAGGTTTATTCAGTTCTTCTAAAAACGGTGGCATTCTTTAAAATTATTCTTCGAAAAGCAACAATTACTTAAGTGGAATATTGGATTAAACTAAAAATGTGGGCCCTAGTTAACTTTATTATTCTGCATATGATCATGATAAGGGATTTGGATGTTCTTCATATTTCCAAGCAAAATCCAATTTAAAAAGCTTGTTCTTACCAAACCCCTAAAAACAATCATTTGAGAGGAAACCAGCAGAATATTACATCACCCCAGTGAAGTTGTAGGTTTCATTACATGCACCCACAAGTGACGTGGCTAGCTTCTGCCGTCCACTTTTATGGAATTTATTTTACACCTATTATACTGAACAGCATTTTAAACACTGGCATATAAACTCCCTAATGACGTAAAGCAAAGACGAAAGTATTTATCTTATTAGGAACAAGACACATCATCACTTACAGTCTTCAAACGTTATTGCACTTTAACTTTCATAATTTGACAATGCGTTCATGAAACAATCTACAGACAATTCATTTTAATAAAGAACACTTTTAAGCAGCCATGACTGAGCTAAATTGTTGATTAGGTAAGGATTTTTCAAACATTACTTATATTAGCAGAGAGTATTGTGTCTACCCCATGCCGTATGGCAAGAACCACTTGTGGGGTGCTGGAACCTGTGGCCCTTTCTCACGGCTCTAGTGGCCTGCAGATGTCAGCCCTCGCATCACCCGGTGCTTGTGGGCTGATTTGGTGATCCAACCGGTGTTAGGATTTCTTCTCATGGCTTTATGGAATGGATCAGTGAGGATAACCTCGAAGAATTTGTACCTGGAATCTTTGCCAACCCAGTAAGAATTCAGGACTTCCAGAGCCCCACTCCTCTGCAACCCACTGAAGGCTTTTGGGAGACCTTAGCTCGTTAGCACCATGATGGGACAGGCTTGCTCAAGGTCTCACTGTTAGGAATGGCATTTGGGGCTACTATGGTGAATCTGATATATTACATAACTTTGCTTGGCCTTGGGCCCCTGTCCATGTGTTTTATCAGCTGGCTTGGGTGGGGAATTGGGAGGGGGGCGCCCTACGGAGCACACAGAGCTATGGGTACTGCCAGCAGTGCACCCTGAGAAGAAAGTGCATTACACCAGACTGCTTCTTCCTCCATAGCTCCTGGATGTACTTTAAACACCCATCTTGGCTGACTTTGGAGTGGATACCTGCCACCAGATGGAAAGCAAAACTTAAGTCTTTAAAAAAAAAAAAATTTTTTTTTTTAAAGCAGGCTCTAGTCCTAGTGTGAAGCCCAACATGGGACTCAAACTCACCACACTGAGATCAAGACCTGAGCTGAGATCAAGAGTCTGAAGCTCAACCAACTGAGCCACTTAGGTGCCCCAAAACCTAGTCTTATCTGTTGTCCCAGATCCTTATTTTGTCTGAAAATTTTAACATAAAATTTTGCCCCCTCTGAAATATCTAAAATTTTTAAAATCCATTTTATTTTAGCAGTGGCTCAGAATGACAATAACCAGATGGATTTACATTTTTTGGTCCATTTTAGAAAACAAATGGATGGCCATTCTTTCCAAAAGTTCTGTCTTGAATGCAGATTAGTATTTTAAGTAATATTTTAATGAGCCAGTGATCAAAATAGAAAACATTGTGGATGGTTTGTAATCAGAAGCCTTGCTTGTTCTGAGCACTGAGTGAGACATGATCAGTGCTTCAGATAGACTTGTAGCCACTTCTCTTACGGATCTGTCAGTCTTGTAGGGGAGATGAGAAAAATTGATTGGAAAACAATAGAAAACCATGTCAATAATAATTAATTATTGCTTTATTTGCTTCAGAATAAGAGTCACAACAGTTGACAGGAGAGAAGGAA
>RCUC01044696.1:0-21163 GCA_003697995.1 Taxidea taxus jeffersonii | reverse complement strand
AAGTTAATAACAGAGGTCTATAATTAACACACTCATATGTGTACTCTAAAAATAGGGTACCAAGGAAAGTCATCTTATTAGGCAATATGATCAAGAATTAATTGGTTAATGTCTATATAGTCCAACTACATATAAATAAAATGTATGATTATTATAATTATGGAGAGCACAGTTCAAAATCCACTTCAAGTTCAAAGAAATAGATTTACACATCTAAGTATAGACGCAAATATTTAACTGTCTAAAGATACTTATTTTAAAGCTATTTCAAATACTTAACAAGTATTACTCATCTCTCAAGTTTTACTTTTCCCCTCTTAATAAAGGGTGTGAGATGATACGAAAAAACACATAATTCCATTCCTGCCATTAATAACATTATTTTATGTTATTTTAATTTGGGGGAACAATTTGGTCACAGGAAGGGAAGAGAGAAAATTTGGCAAGAGAAACTGTCATGTTAATGACAGCACATGCTGGTGGATGATTAAGGAAAAGGTGATTTAAATTTATTAAAAGTTCTGTTTACGTGGAGGAAAGAACAATAAATAAAGTTGGGTTCCTAGCCTCCAAATCTTACACATTACCTGAGGTGGGCAGGTGATTAGATGAATGTGTGGTAAGTTGTAAAAAACGTAACAATACAATACAGAAAATCAGACTTTCTGAGAGAATTCAAAAGGATCATTTGTTATCTGATCTGGGCCATGAAAAATGACTATTACATTTCAATAGGCAGCAGAAAGAAAGGTGGGATGGGAAGGCAAGAAAGCCAAGCAGAGGTCCTAGTATGAGCATGTGCAGTTTATTCAAAGAGAGGCACACCGTGTCTCAAAACAAGGGTGGACAGGAACTAATGGATGGAAAGTGGGTAGCTAGGCTGGTGAGTCCCAATCTTAAAGGGTCTTGAATACTCTGCTAAGGAGTTTAGACTTATTTTCCAAGTCACTTAAAGTTTTTGGAACAGGGGAACCTATTCAGACCCATGTAGGTATTTAGACCAGAGATTTTGGTCTAATCTGCCTAATATTCAACCATACAAAGCTTACGAGTTTTAAAATTTGTTTCTAACAATTGATAATCAGGGACTTTCACAATAAGTTCAGACTTCCAGATTCTCTTGAAAAATCAAAAAAGAGCTGGCAATGATGAAACAGTTATTCTAAATGGTGACAGCTGGTAGGAGCCAAGGGAGGTTGCTCATTCCAGATGGCACATGGGCTGTCCAGTGGTCCAGGTGCCTCTTCTCTCTGCCACACTCCTATCACCTGACTAGCAACACTAGGCACTTAGGATTGTGCCTTCTCTTTAAAGAGACGTCTTCTTTCACCAGAGAGTCTTTCTACCATTGCAAGCAGCACAAATTAACTTAAATGAGTTAAATTATATTGATTCTCTCTACCTTTTTTTTTGGCTACCGCATCACCCCCTCACCTTTGTCTCTCATGTGAATGAGGTTTCCCACTTATTCCTTCATTTGAAGGTGAAAGTTTTAAGTACTTTTAAAAATAATGTCTTTAGGGGCGCCTGGGTGGCTCAGTGGGTTAAGCCTCTGCCTTCGGCTCGGGTCATGATCTCAGGGTCCTGGGATCGAGTCCCACCTCGGGCTCTCTGCTAGGTGGGGAGCCTGCTTCCTCCTCTCTCTCTCTCTCTGCCTACTTGTGATCTCTCTCTGTCAAATTAAAAAAAAAAAAATGTCTTTAGGTTGAAAATGTAGGCGTTACGTGTGAGGGGCCCGTGATGAACATGAGGGAAACAACATATTCTATCGCAGGATTCCTAAGGTAGCCTAAGCCCTACCGACACTTGGGGCTGGATAATTCTTTATTTTGGGTGGCTGTCCCGGGCACTAAGCAGAATGTTTAGCAGTATCCCTTGCCTCTACCCTCCAGATAGTAGTAGCACTCGCCAGTTGTGATAATCGAAAATGTCTCCAAATATTGACAAATGTCCCCTGGGAGTCAAAACTGTCCCCAGTTAAGAACCATTGCTCTACAAGGAAGAGAGTGTCCAGGAAAATAAACTCTGGGTAATGGAAACTCTGCTGAAAATGGACAGAATGATGCTTTCTGTCTCCTGCAGTTACTTCTACCCTGTGCACCTTTCTATCATGCAAGACAAAGGCTGTCCCAACCGAGGGGAGATGGAACAGCTGGGCAGCCTCAGCTAGTGGTGCCAAATAGTCCCCCAAGGGACTTCCTGTGAGAACCTTCAAACATGCCCACGAGGCAGCACAGCAGCAAAGGCTCCTTGTTCTACTGCTCGCTCTTACTGGTATATGTACAGAAGATGGAAACTTGGAGGGTTTACTCTCGAGACCCAAAAGTCCCCATTTGTACACCTTAGCCAAGTGTGGTGTCAGAATCCCCCTCAAGACAGAAGAAGCCATTTCTCCCCAACCAGGCAGCGGCGAGGTCCAGTCTGTGGGGAGTCACTGGGAGAGCGGGACTTGCCGCTACCAACACCTGCTGGTTGGAGGCAGGCCAGGCCCAGATCTCAGAATCCCTCAGACCACACTCCTGGGCTTCCCCGTCCACCAGCAACACAGTCCCTGAGCTCACACATCTGAGAGTCTCTCTCATGTTTCCTGTAATGAAATTTATCTTGAATCTAAGCATTATTATTGTTAGGTTAGCAAACCATCAGTATGATTTTGTATGTTTCCTAGTGGGGAGTGGGGGAACGCGACGAGTGGGCGGTTGCTGAATGCCAAAGCCAAGAAGTAGGTTAAAGTTGACTGGAGAGTTTTGCTATTTTTCATATGGATCTCAGGTAGGATTTGTTTTGAGCTAAGAAAAAAATATATAAAGACTGTGGCATTTCCTGGAATGTAAAATAGATAAGCTGATGATACGACTTACAAAATCGTATTTTTGTGGTTAGTGCCTTTTCACACTTCTTTTTTCTGGCACATAGTATCTAATCATTTCTCTGCGGTAAGAGGATTGTATATAGAAAATTTGTTGAATTAAAATAATCAACGAAATTGCCGTGTTCATTTTCCATCCCTTCTCAAAAGAAGCCAAAGTCTCCATCTTTACAAAATTCAAGTTTTCTGAATGCTGCTTAGCAAATATGTAGTAGTTGCTCAATGTGGTTTAGCTAAAGACAACAGTGATTCCAGCCATCTCCATAATTTGGGGGAGGGGTGGTGGTTAAAAGTGAAAACAGAACAGCAAAGAGAACCTGACAACCAGGTTGCCTCGCTCACTAAATACCGAGTGAATGAAATAGCAGTGATCCCCCCCAACACAGAGATTGTGCTTATAGTAAGGGCAGCTCAAAAGAATGAGTTGGCTTCAACAGGGGAGCATGAACAATGCAGGGGTAAAAGGGGGACAGGGACAAGGAGGGTTTGAGTAAGTTAAACCTACTGGCGACAAAGAAGGGGCAAAGAGCAGGGCTGGGCAGCTGAAGCATCCTTTTATTCACAATCAATGGAAGCTATTCAAGCCAATACGGTTTGATTTAGCAGATATTAAGCGCAACTACAGAGATGCAAATACGTCAGCGAAAGGAGAGCAAGACAAACAGGAGAAACCCACACGGGCTAAAAAAGAAGACAAGAACAGAGACTGACATTTAAAGACCAGATGGGAAGGATAGGGACAACTAGAGAAAAGTAAGAGGATGTGCGCATGACATCCTTAGACTGAGGGGTGAAGGGGACAGATCCAGTGATCCCTCTGCTTATTAGCCTCAGAGAAAAGAGAGGAGAATTGATCACGGACCACAGATCACATAAATACAAGGGCAGGCGTTTAGCAAATATTTGTTGGGTAACTAAATACACATGAAAAATTCCTTCCTTTCTGGGATTGGCAACAATTTAAGATTTTTACATGATACCATATTAAGTTTTTGCACTTTGGAGATCCTAAAAATCATGAACAGCTTCAATGATGATTTTAAAACAGCTATCCATTTAGAGCAACTTCTGTGAGCCTCATCTCATACCCCTGACACCGGTCGTGTCATAGATTTAATTAGGGGTCATACTATCATAGTGAGAGCACTGGACCGAGAGTCAAGAGACCAGGGTCCTGAAATTGGCTTTCTGTAGAGTGTGGGATGCGAGGCCAGCCAGACACTTAAGCTTTCTGAGTTTTTCTTTCCTCTGAAGTAACAGGAGTAGCCTGGATTAGATAATTCTCAGGACCCTCTCACTATCCCGGGCAGGCAATGAAGAACATTATCATGTTAATCACGGATTTTGCTCTGTGTCTCGGTCCTGCCTTGTATGCCCAGAGTTGAATGGCAGATAAAAGTTCTTCCCCGCCCCCCACCCCCACCCCCCACCTCTCTCCTCATTTTGCCTGCTAGTGGCTTGTCAACAGTACTTTATATAATCAATTCTGGAAATGTTTACCCATCTGTATTATCTGAGGGTTGTTATTTACTGTTCCTGCTATTTTTTTTCTTGGGGTGGGCGGAATTTCGATGTGTCTCTCAGAGGGAGACCACAGCAAACAAGGATAGATTTTCACAATACTCAGCATGAAGGGACACCGTTCTGCTGGCTTCTCTGACACAGTTTGAATTCCTTCTGATGGTATATTTGAAGTGGTTTCCTGTGTTTTTTTATGCTTCTAAAGCCGACATTAAAGCTTGGGTGCATACGGTCCTTTGTACGGCCACTCTTGGCTGGAATTAATTTTTTTCCCTTTTCTATGAAAATACAAATAATGATGCAATCGAACCTTTGGATAAAAATGTACAGCCTTGTTCCTAAAGAGTGAAACAGGCTTCATGCATCACTTACAGCCCTTTTGGATAGAATGGTATCACATGTAAGCTCTCTGGGGCACTTAGATGATGCATGAACAGTGAAACAATTGTGAAGACTCCTATTCTAGCTCGTAACCTGCTACGAGCTAATCCCAGGCATGGCATTTCATCTCCCCACTGCCTAATCTGTGAAGGAAACATTCTGGATGAGCTGGCCTCTGGAGTTGATTAGAGGTCTACCGTTCCATAGAATGCCCACCGGCCAAGGGACCCACCTTTTTTGTTTCTTTTAAGATTATTTATTTATTTATTTGACGGACAGAGATCACAAGTAGGCAGCAAGGTAGGCTGAGAGAGAGGGGGAAGCAGGCTCCCTGCTGAGCAGAGAGCCCCATGTGGGGCTTGATCCCAGGACCCTGGGATCATGACCTGAGCCCAAGGCAGAGGCTTTAACCCACTGAGGCACCCAGGCCCCCCTTGGGACTGGTGTTTTTAGCTAATTACCTTCCAAGATCAAAATGCTGCTCTCTGCTAGGGAGTTATCAAAATTCACTCATCAGAACACTGTGCCAAGACATCAATTGACCCCACCACTGTTCTGTTACCTCATTAAAGAGTAATCATCCATGCAGAAGTGTGGGCTGGAAGGGTGATTTAGATAAACAAAACAATATCCTGACTTAAACATACCAGAACATTCTGCAGAGATCATAAATCCCAGCACTCTGAGATGGGGAGGGAGGCCTGATGTCTAAGTTCCATGCAGGAGACTCCACAGGTCTGCAGAAAAGACAACACATAGGGGCATCTGGGAGGCGCAGTCAGTTAAGTGCCCCACTCTTGATTTCGGCTCAGGTCATGATCTTGGGGTGGGAAGATGGAGCCCCGTGTCCAGCTCCACCCTGGGTGTGGAGCCCGCTTAAGATTATCCCTCCTCCTCTGTCCCTCCCCCCCATTAAAAAAAAAAAAAAGACACTGGGTATACTCCCCCTTAATTTCCCTGATTTGAATTTTGGGGCCTTAAAACAACAGAGCAAAGCTGAGTAGCTTGAAATGTAGAAAACCACTCATTAAATGGGTATAAAGTAGGTTCCTTTGTTGGAGGTGATGTCCCACATTCCACATGGCCAAAACAGGGTAAGGAGGGAGGATGACTCAGAAATCTGTATGTCAAGGGAAAGAACCCCACGAGAACTCATTCACAAAGTGAGCACGATGCCTCACCTTTGCAAAGTCTTGCACAACTTTCCCAAACACTCCAATAATCTGGGCATATCCTAAACCACACAGGGAGTGCAAGTGTAGGGCTACCGAGCCCACTGCTATCACAGCTGGCTGGACTGTCTTGCTTTTATCATTGGTAGCCAGGCAAAAAGAGTGGCACTGAAGTCCTACCCCAGCTCACTACTTAAAAAAAAAAAAAAAAATCAGGAATACTACCAATAATAAAATGACATTATGAAACACTGGTGGGCTAGACACCTTAGATGTAGTATCTCATTTAATCCTCAGAACCATCCACTGAGGGCAATGCCATCATTATCCTCGTTAGGAGAGGTGAGTCAGGTGAGCAACCAGGCCATGGCAGGGAAGGGAAATCCTCTCCCCCTGGAGCAATCTGCCAAGGACCAGTGTTTACCTTGAGTACATGAAGAAGAAACAACCCAGAGAGGCAGCTGGCAATGATATTTACTTCTTCATGGCTCGGGCATAAGTCCTGACTAATGTATTAAATTACCGAGCATATCTTTAAATAAACGGGTGCTACAGCAACTCAAATGCAAACAACAATCTTCAATGTAATAATTACACTAGCTGTGACACGAGCCTCACCGAGAGTGTATTTTTATTTTAACAAGCTTGAGTAAGTGCACGAGTGTGGGCTGAGCTTTTTGCTCGACAGTCAACACTTGAAAGCTGGCTCCAACCTTTAATTTAAGCATTCGCTTGTAGCCCCAACAGGGCGACGGGGTTTCTAGTATCAAAGACACACTCCTCCGTGCTTTCATGGCCCTACTTCTGTAAGCAGCGTGATTGAGCCGCACCACCACAGAAACTTGTTTTCCCTCCTCCTGACAGCGTGAGCCAAAACACCACTGCCCCATTCATCTTGGCGACATCATAATGAAGTCCCTGAATCAATTTATAACAAGCAAAGTGCACAAATCCATTGATGGAGTCTCGGGGAGGAGCCTTTCACAGAGCTCTTGAGAGCACCCAAGAGGTGAAGTGTCCGCACAGAAACCCACATCAGACTGTGGGAGGGTCTTTGGCTATATCCAAAAAGCTTCTCCCCCCTGCTCCCTAGCCCCTGCCCCCAAAATGAGTAAGGGGGAAAAGAAGACAGTGAGAAAATGTGATTGCTCCTCATGATTCCCTGCGCCTTAAAAATGTTTGGCAACCGCCTTCAGGGGCTTCCCACCACTCCTGTCTAAAGAAAACCCCCCTTGGAATGACAGCCTGGGCCTTCACGGCCTCCTCCAGCTGCCGGGCCTCCTGTAGTCCCTACAGGCCAGACTCAACCACCAGCCATCCCCAAACTCACCAGACTCCCTGCCCGGTCTTTGAGAATTTTTGCTCTACACAAAGAGCTCTATTCTTGGTTGGCAAGACCTTCCTTCCCTTCAAAGCTCAGTCAGGCCTTTGCCTCCTCCTCCTCCTGCCTCAGGTCTGAGGAGAGCTCCTTCGTATGTTCCCACTGCATCTCCACCTGCTCGAATCTGGCATGGTCACTGTGTTGTGATTTTATGTACTCCTCACGTCCTCAAAGGCCTGTGAGCTCCTTGCAGGCAAGGAATACCATCTCTCTGCTTCTAGCACTTGGTACTGTGCCCAGTACACAGCAGAAGTTCAATAAAATAGGTTTCTCTATTGCCTACCCTCACTCCACCACAGTGTTCTGAAAAGAGCCCCAAACCCAATTTGTATGAGGACCCCCAATCTCAGAGTATGGAACAATATATTTCTGTGAGAGCCCTCTGGTGCCGTGATCTTGGGTCAGGAGAGCAAGGAGGTTAAAAACACAGCCTTGAGGGCCAGACAGGCTTGGCCTCCCTACGTGCTTCTAGCTCTGTGATCCTGGGTAGGTGTTCAGTCTCTCTTGACTCTCAGCTCTGTAAAAAGGGGGATGAAAGGCTTACATGAGTATTCAGTGTGGTAATAAGGCATTTCACAGTACCTGACCCAGAGGAAGTACTTTAAACATGTACTTAGGACATACGTATCACTGTTTACAGTGGCAAGGCTTGGATAATGCAGAATTGGAAGCCTCCCACGTTATATGGTGAGAAATATCACCCAAGTGCCCCTTCCACCAACCCCCACCTGATCAGATCACAAAACTCCTATCTTGGGGTACCATCGAAGGCCCTTATTAAAATGCCAATGTGCAGCAGTTGAGAGGAGATGGGGTGACATCATTCCCCTACTGCAAACTCGTGTACACGAGGTGTACCATTCCCCAGAGGAACATAAGGATATTCCTTTCTACCGTGTGTTAAGTACCTGTTATGGGCGAGACGTTGTATAAGCACCTTCACCTTCTATGCGTTACCCCCTACTTTCTAAAATCCCTCTGAGGTCAACGTGATTATTGTTTTACAATCGGTGACACTGAAGCTTAGAGTGGCATGTGACTTGCCGGAGATCCTTCAGCTAGTATGCAGCGTTTCTGGGACTCAACCTGATATTTGGAAACATTTCCAAATCCAGACACGTTCTTCCGCATATGCCAAGTGTCCCACATTCCTTCCCGTTCGTTTCTGTCATGTCACCTGGAAGAGCCAGGAGAGAAGGGGACAGAAGACCAAAACACTGAGTTAGGAGAGAGGGAAGGGGAGGCAGTCTTGGAGAGGCGCACTACTCCATCTTGATGTGGAGGGAGGGTAACCGGTCTGCCCTTGGCTGCTAGGCCAGGAAAGCAAAGAAAAGGGATGCTGGACTATGAGAACACAGCCTGTTTGCCTAAGGCCAACGTTACGGAAGGCCAGAACATTTAGCAGAGAGCTAAAAAATACATAGGAAGCATTAAGTCTTAGAAGAACTTCAGATTCTTTTAACGATATCATCATGTCTTCTTCTTCTTCTTCTCTAAAGATTTTATTTATTTGACAGAGAGAGGGAGATCACAAGGAGGCAGAGAGGCAGGCAGAGAGATGGGGGGAAGCAGGCTCCCCGCCGAGCAGAGAGCCTGACATGGGGCTCGATCCCAGGACCCTGAGATCTTGACTCGGGCCAAAGGCAAAGGCTCAACCTATTGAGCCACCCGGGTGCCCCTCACCATGTCTTCTGATTCAATTTCTCCTCCTACCTTCCTCACAAGTCTTCCAAGAGCCTATCAAGGAAGGGGAGGAGGAAGGGATGGAGGGAGAAAGAGGAAGATGGGAAGGGAGGAAGGGAGGAGAGGAAGAAGGGAGGAAGAGAAGGAAAGGAGGAAAAAAAGGGAAGGGGAGGGGAGGGAAGGGAAAGAAGGAGAGGAGGGAAGGAGGAAGAAAGTGGGGAAGAAGGAAGAATGGGAGGGAGGAGTGGGAGGGAGGGAATGAAAGAAAACACAAAGGCTGCTGTCAGGCCTTAGTGATACAGAGTTATGGCTTTGTATACACACTTGACATATATAAATGCTGTTAGTTTCCCTCCTGTAAACTCATAGATTCAATTTTATGTTTGTGAAGTGGTGGTACAAAGGAATTGAGAATAAACAAAATGTGCGTTAAACGACAGTGAAAAATTCCAAAGCCTTGAGTCTAGAGAATATTTTCAGTACTGCGAGTGTATTATTTATATTACAAATGTACTAGAATGCCCTAGCCTTTTAGTAAGCTTTTTATTTAAGTGCACATACCTCCAGAAACACGCATCACAAATGGGAGCCTGATGAATTCTCACAGAGTGAGTCCTCTCCGGCCTTTTGGTTTTTAAATCGTTTCCTATGGCTGGGTCAAAACCACTGAATAATGCCAAACTTAATGTGTAAAGTTTATTATTTTAAGTTTGGGTAGCAGGAAAATGCTTGAAATTTAACAAAATGTACTGCCTCCAAAGAGCCATTTTACTTCAAAGAGGATAATTATCTTGGGCATTGGGAGGAAGTTTTGTTTTCTTTTTCACCAGGAGTGGGCATGTAGCTCTTTCTCTCACCCGTTTTGCAAAGGTTAGAGCTTCACCTTCTCAACAACCTAAGGAGAGAGGATGCTGTCTTCATTTCCTTCCTCTCCACTCCCATCCTTCCCCCACATTATCATCGTGAGCTGTTCTGAAACTAGGCCATCTCACTCCCCTTAGCCCTCCTCATCTTGGGCAGATCCAAGAGGAAGTGAGGGGCTTTTCTCGTGGCCAGGTCAGCTGCGGGCCACTACACAACCTTCGTTGACACAGTGTGTTTTAGCTTCTACCTTTAATTGGCTACTAAAACCATGCCAGAAGCAAGGTAGCCCCATACTCTGACATTCATCAGGCTCTAGGGGCACCAAGTCCTCTCTGGGTTAGAGGAGTCAGGAGCAAGACCCTGGAAAAGCAGAATGTGCCAAAATGTATTTGCTCACATCCAACTGACAGCCTGTTGATAGGAAACCAAATGGAAACAAGACCTAGTGCCCCGTTTGATAATAACAAAGAGGCCGATGGCCCAGCTCCACAGGACAATGTAAAGGCCTAAATGTTAGATGTCAATGAAGTGATTATAAAATTAACAAGACTTTGAGCATGGCTTTCTAACTGCACGTTATCCTTCACAAGAAACTTCAGGGAAGGCTGGCCTTTCATACATTTAATTAGTCTAATGGAACAGATTCTGCCAAGCACATCTGAAGTTAGCTGAGGGCTCAGCCTTCTGGCCATATCCTCAGTGCCAACAGACACCTGGGCAGAACTCGTCCCTCCTACAGAAGGTCTGAGGGGGCACAAATGTGGATGGCAGGTGACCATATCCTTCACTCGTGTGGTGGTGGGACATGGAAGGGTTTTCTTCCATCACTACAAGCGGTAATGAAATTCCCCAAAGGGTCTGCATTTGTGGGAAAGTCTTATATCTACCAACAAAGGGTCTGCATTTGTGGGAAAGTCTTACATCTACCAGGATTTGGAACAGCTCTGGAAGTTGCATTAATCGTATAAAATATATTTTCCTAGGTATGAGGCCAAACTGAAAAGACAAATAGCAGTAATTTATTGCAGTTTTTGCTAATGTAGTTTGCAGATGATTAAAGGTAAATTGTAAAACCTCTGTAAACCACAATTTTTGCCAAATCTCTGTTGTATTAAAAAAAGAAAACAACAAAAATGCTGAAAACGTAACATCAGCAATGATTCTAGTCCTCTATGGCCATTAAAGGGAAAGACATTATAAAGAAAATAGAGATTAGAAAATATGTTTTTGAATGCATGTTTGAAAGTGCTTTAATTTAATTCATGGCTTATCTGTTGAATTTGTCTAAACTTAAAGCCCTTTCCATTGTTACTGTGTGCTTTGTCACAAAATCTTCCATCTCCTAGGATAAACTGTACAGCAGTGATTCTCAAACTTTTTTCTTTAAGAGAGAGTGTGCATGAGTGAAAGCAGAGGCAGAGGGAGAGAGGGATCTTTTTTTTTTTTTTTAGATTTTTTTATTTATTTATTTGACAGAGATCACAAGTAGGCAGAGAGGCAGGCAGAGAGGAGGAAGCAGGCTCCCCGCTGAGCGGAGAGCCCTATGTGGGGCTGGATCCCAGGACGCTGGGATCATGACCTGAGCCGAAGGCAGAGGCTTTAACCCACTGAGCCACCCAGGCGCCCAGGGAGAGAGGGATCTTAAGCAGGCTCCAGACCCAGCACAGAGCCCCACATGGGGCTCCATCTCTCGACCCTGAAATCATGACCTGAACCAAAATCAAGAGCTGGACACTTAACCAACTGAGCCACCCAGGCAACCCTCCTTTTTTCTTTTTTTTTTTGGTTCTACAACTTTTTGATGTCTGGCATCTAGATTCCTTTATGTATTTAAAAATCCCAAAGACCTTTTGGTAATGTGGGTTATACATCAATAATGACTGTACAAGAAATTAAAACTGAGAAAATGTAAACATATTTACTTATAATTGTTAAATAACAGTAATAAACTCATTACCGAGTAACACAAAATATTTTTATGAAAAATACATTTTTCCCAAAATGGTTAATCAGAAGAATGCTTTTTTTTGTTTGTTCACATTTTTTGCACATCTCTTTAATCTCTAGCTTAATGAAAGACAGCAGACAGACTCTCATATCTGCTTCTGCATTCTGTCTATTGTGCTCTTTTGGTTGGAAGTACGTGAAGAAAATCAGGCCTCACACAGATACGTGGCTGGAAAAGGGAGGGGCATTTTATAGCCTTTTCAGATCATTTTAGATAGCCTTCTCTGATACTACACCAAAACTCCCCAAGTGGTGGTTTCTTAAAGGTTGGTTGGAATATGAAACCTGAAACCCTCTCATAATTTTTTGTACTCTGTTAAATTCAAATAGATTGGTATATCTTGTTCTTAGAATCTTCTACCCATGCATCGGTCACTTGGAAACTATTAGTTCACAGAGTTATGTAGTTCTTCCAGATGTTGCCATATTTCCTTATATATAAATGAGATCATATCAAGCAATCACATTTATTAATATCACCACCTACCTCATCAGGAAAGCCTTTAAATATGGGGAAGCAGCCACATGCATGGTGTTGGATACAAGTATTTCAAAATTGTATTTGCCTAAAAGCTTGAATTTAATGGCAATAAATACTGCCAACTATTTTTCTTGAAATGACGGGCTCATTTCGTTCATTTTTGAAAAAATATATGACCTATACCTAAATCTGAATAGCTAGAGTCAGTCATTCTAGTAAGTAACATAGCATTCCATTCAAAAGCAGTTACTTGGGCTGCTAACTCTAACAATGGCACAGTACTCCCCCCACCCCCCCCCCGCCCCTAGACAAACATCCTCCTTGGGTACTTCGCAGAAGCGTTTTATATGTACTTCCCATTTCGTCATAAAAAATATCGAAAAGACTTGTCTCAAGGGTCAAAACTTAATACACTTAATAATCTCCACTGCTTCACCAAGGACATTCTCGAACCCGGCAATGTTTTGTTAACAGCAAGTCCACGGTAATAACAAATATGATGATGAGTTGTACAGGTTGGTGTCCCCACCTTGATTTCCGCAAAGATGCCAGTTTTACCCCCCAAAGCTTTGGCACTTTTCGTGCCAAATGGTCAGTACAATGAGAAAGGGCAAATAATATCTCAGTGTTATCATACAGATTGTTTTTAATCTCTCAGAACCCCTCAAAAGGACTTCGGGGCTCCCAGGGGTGCCTGGATCCCATGCTGAGGACCCCTGCCACAGAGGATACTGACAGTATAAATCCACTCTTTAATCTGCTCAGTGCTTATGTCCTTGTGGGCTTCACATAAAGAAGATTTAAAAGGTTTATTTCTGTCTCCACCCTCCTGCCCTCCCTGCTTAAAAAAAAAATTCCATTGTGGCAATTCAACATAAATTGTGTGTATAGAACAAAGAAATTGCAGTACTCTTGATTTCATCAGCATTTTCCTCCCTAACAAAGAAAGCTGCTCCAACAAGCTATTGGGAAAACTATCATGAGTACAGGAAATATGACCCACTGAGTCCCCCTCTATCCCATGGAACACCCAACCCTCCCAAACCTTTCACTTCAGGGGTATTTCGGATGAGCTCTTAGCAGTGTCCTCAGAAATAATTGGGTGTCCTAATTCAGCCACATGCAAATTAATGCTCCCCTAAAGAGGCCTTATTATAATTTCCAACCCTTGATGTCTACATAATCCCCTATAGTTCTTTAACTTTTTGCTTTCTAACTTCTGTTTACTGATGCACTACTTTTGTCAGCTCAGTATAGCATCAATTAGTAACACAGTTGTGTTTATTAGGTCTCCCCAGAGCCTTGAGAGAACTGCTTTGTATTTATTAATGACTACACAGAGCACTACTATTTTTCAATAGCATTTAAAAATGAGTAAATTACTGAAGATGAACTATGAAAGAACTTCAAATTTCAAAGGCAAGCAAAAAAAGGCATATTATTTCAAATCACCCATAATACTTGCATGCTTAATTTTATTTTCACCTTAATATTAAGGGGGGGGGTCACATCTAGACTCTTCTTCCTGTTCTACTTTTGGCATTTTTCATTTCAGAGTAGAAGCCATTTGATTTATAGAACTGAGGTACAGATCTGGTGATTAATTAAGAGCCGGTTTAACAGGTCCAAATTTCATTATCACACACACCTGTTAAGCAATACACACCTGATTCAGCAGATATCCACCCACAAGGTTAATTTAAAAAAATTAAAAAGCAAATAAGAGCGAGAAAGGCATAACTCCACAAACTTAGGTCCAGTTTAATGTTCTCAAGCATAATTCAAAACAAACGGCTGGAAATGTATCCAATTTGTACTCTTATTTCCTGAATAATTGCCTGTATTCTATTAGGTGAAGTCGGAGCTGCCCACACTGCTAAAGAATTCGTTACTTAAGGAAATCAGAGAGACCCATCTCTTGTGCGATGAATATTTCCTACCAAAACTTAAAGTGATGGGGAGCAGTGACAACATTCGTTTGCCCTGCTTTTTTTTATATTCCCGGTCATTTATGAAATGACGACGCTGATCTGCAAAAATCACTTTGCATTCATGAAAGGAGCTATGGGAGCTCCCCTGAGCATTGGGCTATGAGGCAGAAACATACCTCAGTGCACTTCCTTTGTCTTGCACTCCGTCTTTGATGTGCAAGTCACTGGTGGAGTAAGCTGTGATCGCTTTGATGTTGAACTTCTAGACTTTATTGTTACTAGCATGCCTACAAGGAGAGCTGTCAGTCATTTCTTACATCTGAACAACCATGTTTCTTTACGGCGCCCCTTTTACAAGCATCAATCCTTAAATACATGTTTTCACATTCCTGCTGATTACCACACTATCTTTGTTGGGGGAGGGCTGTGCTCAAATATAACTACGGCACCCACATTTTCTGTAAACACCCCGAGGCGTCATCAGATGGCTGGTAACCAACCTTCTTCAACAAGAGAAGCCTCAGCACAAAACATATTTCTAGCAAATGAAAACATTCTGAAAACGCTCAAGCCATCTTAACAAGTCAAAATGAGTAGTTTAGCCAGTGTTTCCCCTAAGCAGCCATTGAAATCACAGAGAAACTTCCAAGCCACGTTAAAAGGGATTCTGAATGCAACAGCAGCAGGAGGCTCAGAAAGTCGGCCAAAACTTCGAGACTTCTTAACTCATCTTAAACAACTTTGTTTTTCTGCAATGGTGGAAACAAAACACTTCTGTTCTACACGATTTTGCTTGTGACAGAAATACTGCTTTTGAAATAACCTTCTGACAAACTAATTATTTTATTAAAACCATTTTCAGAGGCTGCTTGCTGTTATGGATGCAATGTAAGTTAGAAGATTATTTTTCATAATTTAATGTCTGAGGCAAGCATATGGCTTTGTATACAACATGTGTACACCTTCTTAAATACATACACACAAAGCAGGCAATATGCTCATCTTTAAAATTCTGTGTTGAAAAAGACATTGCTCTAATTTCATTTATCAGCTCCCATCAGATTTACTTTTCAAGCTCCTTTATCACTTCTGGAGCTGCTGAATATTCTCAAACCTCACTGGGACATTCCACACAAAAAGGAAATAAAATTAAGGTGCTTACATCACACCAGCCTCGTGTATAACGAACTGCTACCTTCTGAATAAATGTTTCAATGAAATCCAAGTTCTTAGAGATACTGGATCTCTAATGAGGAAGTACAATGAGTTCATTTTTCATGACAGAGCTCAGTTGTTATTTTCCTTTTGTAAGCTAGCATCATAGGAGACACACTGTTTCTGCTTGCTAATAAACTGCAACAATATATTAGAAGAGACTCAATTTTGTTGGGTTTCTGGCCTGGAATACTTGGTAAGGAATACAATTCCTGTGGCATGCAATGGTTAAGATGACTCCAGGGTTTCCATTTTTATGCAACCTCCCTCCCCCTAACCTCCTTGGTTTTAACTCAACCATCAAAAATGGAAAAGGCTTTGGGATAGAATTTGATAAATAGGGTATTTCTGTAATTTACCCGAACTAAGTCTGGGCACATTTATTATTACTATTAATGAAAGTATGCTTGTTCTTAAATTTATTTAAATCATTGGCTAAAAGGAATCACCCTTTTCTACCTTATATTTTCACTTCTGAAATGCGCATTAGCTGATTGAGGCACGTACAGCAATTAAAGGTTGAGACAGGGAACAAGGAACCTAAAAGGCATTCATCTGTTTCCTCAAGTCTTGAACAAGAAATCAGATCATCTCTCTGAATAGAAACATTTCATCAAATGGGAGATCTGGAAAAGACCTTGATGCCTATCAAGTCTTTCAAACTTAACAAATGGGGGAAGTGAGCAACTCAGGTAACCTGACAATAATTTGAGTAGCAGATCTGGGAGGAGAACGCACATCTTCCCCCACCCAACGTGAAGGGGGTGGTTTCCACCATCCAAAGCTGTTTCCGTGCACTGGGGAATAATGACTCATGTGTAAAGTCAGGGTGTTGAACTTCAGGGGTTCCTCAATCAGAACCACATGGGCAGCTTAAAAAATTAACAATACTTGAGCCCCACCTCAAACCAATAAAATCAGAGACTCTAGGAGTGCAGGCTGGGCTTGATTATCTTTAAAAAGCTCTCTAGGGGCACCTGTGTGGCTCAGCTCAGGTCATGATCTCAGGTTGCTGGGATCTAGCCCGCATGGGCTCCTTGGTATCTTTCTCCCTCCCTCTCTACTGCTCCCCCTGCTTGTGCTCTAGTTCTCCGTCAAGTAAATAAAATAAAATAAGTAAGTAAATAAAAAGCTCTCTAGTTAGCCCAATATACAGGCAAGGTTGAGAACCTCTAAGCTCCCTCCTCAGTCTATTGCCAAACGTTCACCATCAGTTTGGAAAAAATTCTTGGATTGTGCTCCCTCACATTCATCCATGAGGCCATACACATTTCTAATCCATCACACTGCCTGTTAGCTTAGCTGTTGATACTACCTGTTTCTGTTTACTTAGGTATTATCTACCTCTTCCTGCCAGGATGTACACTCCCAGAGGCCAGAGACAAAGCCCACTGTGTTCCCTGCGGCTCCTACAATCCACAGTATCATACCTGCCATTTTCCAAAGAAAGAGGGACCGGTCTGGAGTTGTGGTGTGGAAGGGGGTGGGCTGCTCTCCGCATTAACCAGAGCAGTTCTGCTCTTCTCCGTTTCACTGGACTAGAATCAGAGCTGGGTGAAGGCAGTATTGTGTTGGCCTCGTTCATACTTAGCTATCTCCAGTGCCTGAAGTGGGCAGACTGGAAAGGTGCACAGGGCCTGAGAAATACTTGTAAATAGGAAGCACTGATGAGACTGCTGGTGCTAGAACCTTTACTTTGTTGCTGAAAAAAAGCAACATAGAAAAGACATCATCACTGTTTCCACTGGAGCTGGCCTTGACCCCTGTGGCACAATCCCTAACCCCACTGAATGGTCAAAATGGTGGCAAGAGCCAGCTCCTGGGGCTCACTAAATGCTGGAAGGCCAGAGCTCCCCAGGAAGATTCATGCAGAAAAGTATTGGAGAGTACTGTTGGCACCTCCCACACCCAAGTCTCAGGGTGTTCTGGCTGTTTGGGCCACTTGGCGTAACAGATTTGGAGTATGCTCACTTCCTCCCACATATTGTTATAGAAAAGCTAAAATAATCAGAAGATTATGTCAAGCGCATTAATGACATCCAAATAATGGCAGAAATTGCTCATGTTGGGCATCTCTTCCATCCGGGAAGGATGGACTGAAGGAAAGCTCCTGCTTATCTTAATCCATTTACCTTTCTGAGCTCTACTCTCCACACCAGTCAAAGACCAAAGCAATGCTTCCCAAACTCACCAGATCCTCAGTCACCAGAAGAGCTTTGACAAATTCAGATTCCTTGGTCTCACCCCAAACTGTCGGAAGCAGGATTAATGAAGGCGGTGACGGAGAATGGGAGTTTATTTTTAAATTGTTTTCCAGCTGACTGTGGAGATTGATTGTATTTGGGAACTGCTGAAGGGCTAGAGGACCCTATGCCCCCGCCAGCTCTGGAAGGTGAGGACGAGGTTTCACAAAGCGAAAGGACCCCCTGAATTGAAAACACCTGAGACATTGTTAAATGCATGCCTTCCCCGGGCCAGGAGGACCAAACAGAGAGAATAGGCTCTCTCCGGCTGGGACCCAGGAATCTTTTTTTTTTTTTTTTTAAGATTTTATTTATTTGACACAGAGAGAGCACAAGTAGGCAGATCAGCAGACTTGGAGAAGCAGGCTCTCCGCTGAGCAGGGAGCCCGATGCAGGGCTCAATCCCAGGACTCTGGGATCATGACTTGAGCAGAAGGCAGCCCCTTAATAGCACCCCATGCACCCCAGGAATCTCCCTTTTTGAAAAGACTCTCTGGGTTACGAGTTGTACTCTCAAGTTTCAGAACCCCTACTTGGGGGAGGATTTTAGAACTAACCTGTGGCTTATTTGGAAGGAAATCCTGTTTGCACATAAGTATGATTGACTTCATCCAGTTACAGTACCATTTCATTGTGTGTGTCTCAAATTCTCCTTTACTTTAAATGGCATGTTGCTCACGAAAGCTGCAGACCTATAAGAGCAACGGTCTTAAAGCAGCCGTCTCTGGCTGAGTGTGGTTGCCAGTCTCCCAGAGCATTTTTTAGATGCTGATTCAGGGCTTAAAAGACACAACTGGGAGGAAGGGGTCTCAGCTCTATAAAAGCAAACAGGTGGGCCCTGTATAACCCAGCACACCGGAGGCACTTTATAAGTATTTGCTGAAACAAATTTATTTAATCATTTATGCCCCATGTTCTGCACAAGATTTGACATGAAATAAACTAATAAAAGAAAGGGGGAGCCCCAGCAACTGAAAAATGAAAATAACATTCTATGAAATAGAGAATATTTATCATGTGGTGAAAGAATCACACTCCTGGGTGGCATAGTTTAAAAAACGGTTTGCTTCAATAACTGATCTGAAACTTAACCACAAGTCTTCACTTCTGAACCACTGTCTTATTTCTATGATGGAAAAGTTTAAACAGCAGGTTCTCCTTGCTTTTTTTCCCCCTCCTTGTTTTTCACGTAAAGATGCAATTTCACCTTTCCAGTAGGAACAAGGGAGCACTGTCATCCTTTAAAATCTCAGTGATTACCCGTCATTATTATTATCCTGGTTATTCCAACTCGGCTCCGAAGCCTTGAGTTCTTGGGCAATGCAAAATTCATGTAAACTTGTATTCTCATCCTTCTGCATGGCATCATTTCCTTAAATGATATTAAAGGATCAACACTTATTTCTCTCATTCCAACACAGAAATAAGATTGCTTTATGATTGTTTCACACTTGATATGTCATCGAAATTTGAGTCTGCATGCAATTCACTCATATTATCTATTTATCCTGAAAATTACAAAAGTGTTTTATTTCTATTTTGTGCAGTGTTTTAAAGCATAAACTCTATACGATGTTCTAAAAACCTATGTAACATATACTCTATCTGCAGCAAATTGCTTACACTTAAATGAACCAAAAGATCTAGCCACAAGTCTTCATAAATCATGTGGTTAATAGTTTTGCTTCCATGTTTAAAATCATCTTATTGCCGAAAAAAGCTACAATAGTTTACTTCTTTCTAAATGTTTACTTTTGGGGGGGAAATGGCTCTGGATTTAAAAAGGGAAGATGAAGATCAAAATGACGATCTCTTTTTAAATTTTATTTGAGGGTTGGGGAACAGAATCAAGGTTGAAACTTAAAAAAAAATTACAAGGATTACCATAAAGGTCATAATAATTGTTTACTCACAAACCAAATCTTTTTTTTTAAAGATTTTTTTTCTTAAATTTATTTATTTGTTAGAGAGAGAGAGAGTGCGCTCACAAGCAGGCAGAGTGGCAGGGAGAGGCAGAGAGAGAAGCAGGCTCCCTGCTGAGCAAGGAGCCCGATGTGGGACTCGATCCCAGGACCCTGGGATCATGACCTGAGCAGAAGGCAGTGGCCCAACCCGCTAAGCCACCCAGGCACCCCCAAATCTTATTTACATCTTAAAATTTAATACGGAGCCAAACTGAATTTTATAATTCAGCTGTAAAACTTCCCTTACTATCTTCCATGGAAGCTTTTGAAATTCATTATCTCCACCACAGTTCCATTTCTAATAACCGTTTAAAACAATGCATTACTCTTTGGAATCTGATGAGTGCCCCACAGCAAGTGAGAAAATAATTTCAACCTTTGACCCCCTCCACTAGCCTGATGGGAAATTCACTGGCACCATTACGGCTTTCCGCGAATATGTAACCACTAGAGGGCAGCCTTATCTCAGATCAGACACTGGAGGAAAACACCTTATAAACGCTTCTCATATTCCATTAATTACTTTTAGAATATCTTTGATTTTCCTAGATATTTAATAGCCAACTTCAGTACACCTAAAAGCATTTATAATTAGGTCAAAAGTCCACTTTCATAAATTACAATGATATCACACAGACCACTCATGCAATGTCCTAAAGATACAGCCTAGACTATGTAGCTTTAAAAATTTAAAACAAAATTCAAAAATCCTTCCTCTGCTACGCAGCAGGTTAAGTGCTAAATCAATCATACCACAACTAGTGCTCGGGTTCCACATCTGGCAACAAAATTTCCAGAGGTTCTAGAGAAACTTAAGTATGCCGGAGGAAGAAAGAAACTGACCAACATTGCGGGAAGACAGAACGAGCGCAGTGGAGAGGGACAGCAAATATTAAGGTCAGAGTTGTGTGTGTTTCGTACTATGAGTCTTCAAATAGCTGACAATCTTTCACTTGAAAGATGGATTAAATGTGTTCTACACAGCCCCCAAAGAAAGGATCAGAATTGAGTAATTTAAAATACAAAGAGATTTGTGCTTGATATAAGCAGAATTTTCTAACTCGAGATGGAATAAGCTATCTTGAACAATAGTGAGTGCCGCGTCATAAAAGGTGTTCGAGTATAACCGGACAACCATTTGGCAGGAATGCAGTGGAGAACCAAATGCCAACAGGACATGTATCTGAGTGACTTTTAAGGTTTCTTCTCTCCCCAAGACACTATGAAAAAATGTAGATTTGCTTTCACACTCATCTCAATCCAGTCAGCAGAAAAGTAAACACCCATCAAGAAATGAGCTTTTGCAGATCTATCTACTTGGAAACTTTTACTCTTGTGTGCTTTTCTAAAAGACAACAGATTTCTTAAGAGTATGTCCACAGTCATGTCCCTTAGCTGTCATGGAAAAACCAGAACAGCACTCACAAGCCCAAGGCTTCATCAGCTTTCCA
>RCUC01044694.1:0-12488 GCA_003697995.1 Taxidea taxus jeffersonii | reverse complement strand
ATCACGTCATCTTTATTCATCTATTGACGGTCATATAGGTTGTTTCCATATCTTGACTATTATAAATCATGCTGCAACAAAACATAGGGGTGCATATATCTTTTTAAATTAGTGTTTTCATTTCATTTGGGTAAATATCCAGTAGTGGAATTCCTGGATCATATATTATTTCTGTCTCTAAGTTTGGTGGAGTCTCCATACTGTTTTCCATAGTAACTACCCCAATATACATTCCTACCAACAGTGCACAAGGGTTCACTTCTCTTCACATTCTTTCCAATGCTTGTTATTTCTTGTCTTTTTGATACTAGACATTCTGACTGGTATGAGATGATATCTCATGTGGTTTTGATATGCATTTCCCTCATAATTAGTGATGTTGAACAACTTATCATGTGTCTTTTGGCCTTCTTGATGTCTTCTTTGTAAGAATGGCTTTTCAGGTTCTCTCCTTTTTAATGGGATTATTTATTTTTTTGGATTGAGTTGTATAAATTCTTTATATATTTTGGGTAATAATCCCTTATTGGTTAAATCATTTGCAGATATTTTCTCCCATTCAGTAGATTGCTTTTTTGTTTTGTTGATGATTTTCTTCACTGTGCAAAAGCTTTTTATTTTGGTATGGTTCCAGTAGTCTATTTTAGTTTTTCTTTTTTTCCTGCCTTACCTGAGGAGACATATCCATAAATATGGGTATTTATGGCCAGTGTCCAAGAGATAACTGCCTGTGTTTGTTTGGGTAGTTTTATGGTCTCACATTTAAGTCTTGACTATTTATTTGCTTTCACCAGTGAAAAATTTCAGGTCTCACATTTAAGTCTTGACTATATGTTTGCTTTTACCAGTGGGGGGAAAATTTTTTTTTCCATGGTTTTCTTACTTTTCTAGTTGTGGCCTTTTCTTTTCATTTTTACGAATGGTGATGAACTCCTTTAACTTTTGTTTATCTGGGAAACTCTGTCTGTTCTTCACTTCTGAATGACTTTGCCAGGTAGAGTATTGATTGTAGGTTTCTTCCTTTCAGCACTTAGAATATGCCATGCCACTCTTCTGATTTGCAGAGTTTCTGTGGAAAAATCAGCTGATATCCTTGTGGGATTTCCCTTTTATATAATGGCTTGTTTTTTCTTGTTGCTTTTAAGATTCCCTCTTTATCTTTAGTTTTTGCCATTTTAATTATTCTATGTCTTGGTCTGGACTTCCTTTTGGGATTCTGTGCTTCCCAGACATGGGTGTTTGTTTCCTTCCTAATATTAGAAATGTTTTCAGCTATTATTTCTTCAAATAATTTTCTACTCCCTTCTCTTTATCTTTTCATTTTGGGATCCTTATAATGTGAATGTTATTACAGTGGATGATGTTTTAAGAGTCCCCCTAATCTATTCTCATTTCTGTTATTATTTTTCTTGTTGTTCAGTTTGGTTGCTTTCCATTACCCTGGCTTCCAGATTCCTGAGCCGCCCTTCTGTATCCTCTAATCTGTTGATTCCTTCCAGTATATTTTTCATTTTAGTTATTATATTCATTAACTCTGGCTGGTTATTTTTTATATTTTCTGTCTTTTTGTTGAAGTTCTCATTGAGTTCAAATATTCTTCTCTCAAGTCTGGTGAGTATCTTTATGACTATTACTTTGCTGTCTTTATCAGGGCTATTGCTTATCTGTTTTGTTTGCCCTGCTCCCCCCCCCCCACCCGTGATTCTGTCTTGTTCTTTCATTTAGGACATATTCCTCTGTTTCCTCATTTTGTCTGACTCTCTGTGTTTGTTTCATGTATTAGGTAGGTCAGTGATATCTCTTGGTCTTGAAAGTAGTGGATTTGTGTGGTTTCCTGTAATGCAATCCTACAGTACTGCATGTGCCCTCCCGTTGTGGCTGAGCCATGATTACTATGGCACACTAGTGGGTCAGGCTGGCCCTTAGCCCAGCTAGCTACAATGACCTGCTTTGCCTGCTGTGGGCCCACTGGACAGGGTTTGCTCCTCTGGCTATTAAGAGACTTGGCTCTGGCCACCTTGGGCTTGTTGGTAGATGGGGCCAGCACTTAGTCTGGCTGTCTGCAGTTAGCTGCTGCAACGGCTGCAGCTGCAGGTGCAGGGAAGGGCAAGACTTGCTCTCTGCATAGCCAGCTGAGAGGCCCAGCAGCAGTGGGCACTAAGTATGGGCACTTTGGTACACAGGGTTATCCCCTCTACCCCCAGGTCAGGAGTCACTTTGGAGGGATGCCTGCCCAGGTGAGATGGTTGAATGGGGTGGGTCTGCAGGAGAATGCCAAGATGGAGCATGTGGTGCTAGCTGGCCAGGTAAATGGATGGAGAGTATCAGAATTGGCTCCAGAAGCATTTGGCTATCTATGCTGGGCAAAGGCAAGACAAATGGCATCTGTCAGCACTTTTGTCCCTGGGGAAATTTCCTGTGGATCCCTGCCCCTCTGGTAGTTTTGTGCTTTTCTTGTTTATTACTGTATAGTTGGCATGTGGTAATTTTCTTTTGTAGTCTATGCGATGCATGTGTGTGGTATAAAATTGATTTTTTTGACCTTTGTAGTATATTGGCATCAACTGTATATAATGATAACTTTTTCTTCTTTTTAAAAGTCTTCCAGTTTTTATATTTGCATTTGGCTAATGTGGTAGAACTTCAAGAACAGTGTTGATTAGTAGTGCTGATGACAGAAGTTCTGCCATTTTCTTGATTATAAAAATGTTACCTTTTAAAAATGTTACCTTTTAAAAAGGTAACATGGGAATTTTCAAAAATTTAAGTACCAAACTATATTTAACTATATTTTCTTATGTTAGAAATCTTATTTGTTATAGCTTTCATTATTTTGTTTCCTTTGTTAACTTGATTGCATTTGCTAGATTAACAAGATTGTTGTCTTGTTTGATTTATCTCAGCATTTGGTTGCATTATGTTCTTATTCTTAATTTTTGTTTTTCTTTTCCAACTTTGGTAACCTATTATAATCTTTATTTTTCTCCATCCATGTTTATCCACCTTTCACAAGTAGTGAGAACTTTTTTGTATTCTTTTTTTTTTTTTTTCCATAAAACATCAAGGTAGTGGCAAACGTCCTGCACTTTCATGGTTTCATTTATCACTTATAATCACATGAGGTTGACCACCAAGTCCATTTGTCTGTACCAGGTCCTTGTACCATTTGGCCTATAAAACTTTTAAATTTTTTTCAGGAGTAGAATTTAGTGATTCATCACTTACATACAATACCCAGTGCTCATCACAGCAAGTGTCCTCTCTAATGCCCATCACCCATTTAGCCCATTCCCATACCTCCCCTCTGTTCTCTATAGTTAAGAGTCTATTTTATGGGTGCCTGGGTGGCTCAGGGGGTTAAGCTGCTGCCTTTTGCTCAGGTCATGATCTCAGGGTCCTGGGATCGAGTCCTGCAACGGGCTTTCTGCTCAGCAGGGAGCCTACTTCCCTCTCCTCTCTATCTCTCTCTCTCTCTCTGCCTGCCTCTCTGCCTACTTGTGACCTCTCTCTGTCAAATAAATAATAAATAAAATCTTTTTAAAAAAAAGAGTCTATTTTATGGTTTGCCTCTCTCTCTTTTTTTCCTTTCCCCTATGTTCATCTCTTTTGTTTTTTAAATTCCACATATGAAAGTGAAGTCATAGGGTGTTTGTCTTTCTCTCAATGACTAATTATACTATATGTTGACTAACTGGAATTTAAATAAAAACTTGAAACAAAAAAAGAGAAGACTAATCTATGGGAAAAAAAAAAAAACAACTTTTCAGACTTTGTTGGCCAATAGTAAAAGTACGATAAATACCATGAAAATATAGCAGATCAACTTTTTTTGAAAATTCCATTATGCCTAGTTTATACTGGTGCATGGTGTTAGTTTTCATATTTTTCTAAATAAGTAATTTTACAACCATCTTAGATAAATAATGGAGCCCCCTTTTCCTGGACAAATTTCTTCCCTTTCTTTGAGCCAGTTATTTCTTCCTTCTCATCTTGGATCCTTGGATCCTTATGTATCTTCTCTCCTAAGAATGTCTTCTCAGGTATTGATCTTCTTTACTTCTTTTGGTGGCTTTTACTGCTATGTGGACAAAGTTCAGACCTCACATCTTGAACTTGGAAGCTTTATTTTTTTTTTAATTTAATTTCTTTTTTATTTAGACATATAATGTAACCCCACCACCCTCTCCCAACACCCCTCCCCCCCATCCCCCTCAGTTTGTTTTATGACATTAAGAGTCTCTTTGGGTTTGTCTCCCTCCCGATCCCATCTTGTTTTATTTATTCTTTTCCTACCCCCTTAACCCCCACCCCAGTTGCATCTCCACTTCCTCATATCAGGGAGATCATGTGATAGTTGTCTTTCGCCAACTGACTTATTTCACTAAGCGTAATACCCTCTAGTTCCATCCATGTCATCGCAAATGGCAAGATTTCATTTCTTTTGATGGCTACATAGTATTTCATTGTATATATATACCACATCTTCTTTATCCATTCATCTGTTGATGGACATCTAGGTTCTTTCCATAGTTTGCTTATTATGGACATTGCTGCTATAAACATTCAGGTGCACGTGCCCCTTCAGAGCACTACGTTTGTATCTTTAGGGTAAATACCCAGTAATGCAATTGCTGGGTCATAAGGTAGCTCTATTTTCAATTTTTTGAGGAACCTCCATGCTGTTTTCCAGAGTGGTTGCACCAGCTTGCATTCCCACCAACAGTGTAGGAGGGTTCCCCTTTCTCCACATCCTCGCCAGCATCTGTCATTTCCTGACTTGTTCATTTTAGCCATTCTGACTGGTGTGAGGTGGTATCTCATTGTGGTTTTGATTTGTATTTCCCTGATGCCCAGTGATGTGGAGCACTTTTTCATGTGTCTGTTGGCCATCTGGATGTCTTCTTTGCAGAAATGTCTGTTCATGTTTTCTGCCCATTTCTTGATTGGATTATTTGTTCTTTGGGTGTTGAGTTTGCTAAGCTCTTTATAGATTTTGGATACTAGTCCTTTATCTGATATGTCATTTGCAAATATCTTCTCCCATTCTGTCAGTTGTCTTTTGGTTTTGTTGACTATTTCCTTTGCTGTGCAAAAGCTTTTGATCTTGATGAAGTCCCAATAATTCATTTTTTCCCTTGCTTCCTTTGCCTTTGGTGCTGTTCCTAGGAAGAAGTTGCTGTGGCTGAGGTTGAAGTGGTTGCTGCCTGTGTTCTCCTCAAGGATTTTGATGGATTCCTTTCTCACATTGAGGTCCTTCATCCATTTTGAGTCTATTTTCGTGTGTGGTGTAAGAAAATGGTCCAATTTCATTTTTCTGCATGCAGCTGTCCAATTTTCCCAACACCATTTGTTGAAGAGGCTGTCTTTTATCCATTGGATATTCATTCCTGCTTTGTCAAAGATTAGTTGACCATAGAGTTGAGGGTCTATTTATGGGCTCTCTATTCTGTTCCATTGATCTATGTGTCTGTTTTTGTGCCAGGACCATACTGTCTTGGTGATGACACCTTTGTAATAGAGCTTGAAGTCTGGAATTGTGATGCCACCAACTTTGGCTTTCTTTTTCAATATTCCTTTGGCTATTCGAGGTCTTTTCTGGTTCCATATAAATTTTAGGATGATTTGTTCCATTTCTTTGAAAAAATTGGGTGGGATTTTGATAGGCATTGCATTAAATGTGTAGATAGCTTTAGGTAGCATAGACATTTTCACAATATTTATTCTTCCAATCCATGAGCATGGAACATTTTTCCATTTCTTTTTGTCTTCCTCAATTTCTTTCATGAGTACTTAATAGTTCTCTGAGTATAGGTTCTTTGCCTCTTTGGTTAGGTTTATTCCTAGGTATCTTATGGTTTTGGGTGTAATTGTAAATGGGATTGACTCCTTAATTTCTCTTTCTTCTGTCTTGGTGTTGGTGTAAAGAAATGCAACTGATTTCTGTGCATTGATTTTATATCCTGACACTTTACTGAATTCCTGTACAAGTTCTAGCAGTTTTGGAGTGGAGCCTTTTGGGTTTTCCACATATAGTATCATATCATCTGCAAAGAGCGATAGTTTGACTTCTTCTTTGCCGATTTGGGTGCCTTTAATTTCTTTTTGTTGTCTGATTGCTGAGGCTAGGACTTCTAGTACTATGTTGAATAGCAGTGGTGAAAATGGACAACCCTGCTGTGTTCCTGACCTTAGTGGAAAAGCTCTCAGTTTTTCTCCATTGAGAATGATACTTGCCGTGGTTTTTTCATAGATGGCTTTGATAATATTGAGGTATGTGCCCTCTATCCCTACACTTTGAAGAGTTTTGATCAGGAAGGGATGCTGTACTTTGTCAAATGCTTTTTCAGCATCTACTGAGAGTATCATATGGTTCTTGTTCTTTTGTTAATGTATTGTATCACATTGATTGATTTGCAGACATTGAACCAACCTTGCTGCCCTGGAATAAATCCCACTTGGTCGTGGTGAATAATCCTTTTAATGTACTGTTGGAGCCTATTGGCTAGTATTTTGGTGAGAATTTTCGCATCTGTGTTCATCAAGGATATTGGTCTGTAATTCTCTTTTTTGATGGGATCCTTGTCTGGTTTGGGGATCAAAGTGATGCTGGCCTCATAAAATGAGTTTGGAAGTTTTCCATCCATTTCTAGTTTTTGGAACAGTTTCAGGAGAATAGGAATTAATTCTTCTTTAATGTTTGGTAATATTCCCCTGGGAAGCCATCTGGCCCTGGGCTTTTGTTTGGAGATTTTTGATGACTGTTTCAATCCCCTTACTGGTTATGGGCCTATTCAGGTTTTCTATTTCTTCCTGGTTCAGTTTTGGCATTTTATGTCTCTAGGAAAGCATCCATTTCTTCCAGATTGTCAAATTTGTTGGCATAGAGTTGCTCATAATATGTTCTTATGATTGTTTGTATTCCTTTGCTGGTGGTTGTGATCTCTCCTCTTTCATTCATGATTTTATTTATTTGGGTCCTTTCTCTTTTCTTTTGGATAAGTCTGGCCAGGGGTTTATCAATCTTATTAATTCTTTCAAAGAACCAGCTCCTAGTTTCGTTGATTTGTTCTATGGTTTTATTGGTTTCTATTTCATTGATTTCTGCTTTGATCTTTTTTTTTTTTTTTTTAAGATTTTATTTATTTATTTGACAGACAGAGATCACAAGTAGTCAGAGAGGCAGGCAGAGAGAGAGGAGGAAGCAGGCCCCATGCAGAGCAAAGAGCCCGATGCGGGGCTCGATCCCAGGACCCTGGGATCATGACCTGAGCCGAAGGCAGAGGCTTTAACCCACTGAGCCACCCAGGCGCCCCTCTGTTTTGATCTTTATTATTTCTCTTCTCCTGCTGGGTTTAGGCTTTCTTTGTTGTTCTTTCTCGAGCTTCTTTAGGTGTAGGGTTAGGTTGTGTATTTGAGACCTTTCCTGTTTCTTGAGATAGGCATGTATCGCTATATATTTTCCTCTCAGGACTGCCTTTGCTGTGTCCCACAGATTTTGGACCATTGTGTTTTCATTATCATTTGTTTCCATGGTTTTTTTCAATTCTTCTTTAATTTCCTGGTTGACCCATTCATTCTTTAGAAGGATGCTGTTGAGTTTCCATGTATTTGGGTTCTTTCCAAATTTCCTCTTGTGATTGAGTTCTAGCTTCAGGGCATTGTGGTCTGAAAATATGCAGGGAATGATCCCAATCTTTTGATACCGGTTGAGACCTGGTTTATGACCCAGGATGTGATCTATTCTGGAGAATGTTCCATGGGCACTAGAGAAGAATGTGTATTCTGTTGCTTTGGGATGGAATGTTCTGAATATATCTGTGATGTCCATCTCGTCCAGTGTGTCATTTAAGACCTTTATTTCCTTGTTGATTTTTTGCTTGGATGATCTGTCCATTTCAGTGAGGGGAGTGTTAAAGTCCCCTGCTATTATTGTATTCTTGTCAGTGTGTTTCTTTGATTTAGTTATTAATTGGTTTATATAGTTGGCTGCTCCCATGTTAGGAGCATAGATATTTAGGATTGTTAGATCTTCTTGTTGAGTATGATATAGTGTCCTTCCTCATCTCTTATTATAGTCTTTGGCTTAAAATCTAATTGATCTGATATAAGGATTGCCACCCCAGCTTTCTTCTGATGTCCATTAGCATGGTCAATTGTTTTCCACCCCCTCACTTTCAATCTGGAGGTGTCTTCGGGTCTAAAATGAGTTTCTTGTAGGCAGCATATTGATGGCTTTTGTTTTTTTATCCATTCTGAAACCCTGTGTCTTTTGATTGAGGCATTTAGCCCATTTATATTCAGGGTGACTATTGAGAGATATGAATTTAGTGCCTTTGTATTGCCTGTAAGGTGATTGTTACTGTATATTGTTTCTGTTCCTTTCTGATCTAATACTTTTAGGGTCTCTCCTTGCTTAGAGGACCCCTTTCAATATTTCCTGTAGAGCTGGTTTGGTGTTTGCAAATTCTTTCAGTTTTTGTTTGTCCTGGAAGCTTTTTATCTCTCCTTCTATTTTCAATGATACCTAGCTGGATATAGTATTCTTGGCTGCATGTTTGTCTCGTTTAGTGCTCTGAATATATCATGCCAGTTCTTTCTGGCCTACCAGGTCTCTGTGGATAAGTCTGCTGCCAATCTAATATTTTTACCATTGTATGTTACAGACTTCTTGTCCCTGGCTGCTTTCAGGATTTTCTTTTTGTGACTAAGACTTGTAAATTTTAGTATTAGATGACGGGGTGTGGACATATTCTTATTGATTTTGAGGGGGATTCTCTGCACCTCCTGGATTTTCATGCTTATTCCCTTTGCCATATTAGGGAAATTCTCTAAAATAATTCTCTTCAATATATCTTCTGGTCCCCTCTCTCTTTCTTCTTCTTCTGGAATCCCAATTATTCTAATGTTGTTTCATCTTATGGTATCACTTATCTCTCAACTTGGAATCTTTTAACATTGTTTTCGCAGTGGCCTAATTTCTTTTACTTTGTATATATTGCTCAAAAATTTTTTTCTTTAATTTCACAAAATCTTGATTAAAATTTTCTTTGTTTTCTTTACCTTCCCAGTTTCTGATTCTTACTCAGAATCCCCTCTTCTACAAAGAATAGTTTTCCTTCTTAATTTCATTAGTTATCCTTTTCCCATTATTTAAAAATTTTCAAAATTCAGTTTTAAGACTTCCCCCATCTGCTACCTCTGTATACTTGTCCGTCCATCTGTCCATGCACCATCTGTTTGATCAATATTTATTGAGTGCTGACTAATTCAAGGCACATACAATTACGTGTAAATAGTTATAAAGGATTATAAGGCAGGTGTACTAAGTAGATAGAGTAGTCTGTCTCTCAGAGTCCAAGTATGTATAGTAGAGAAATATAGACCGGCATTTACTACATAGTGTATAGTGCTTTGATGGGGACAATACAGAAGACCATGCTAGGCATCTTGAAGGATTTGGGAATCTTCTTGGAGGTTACCCAGGTGAAGGAATGGAGGGAATGCATAAAGTCATAGATAAGAGAAAGAGTATAGTGCAGTTGATGAAAAGGAAATAGTCCAGCAGAGTTAGAACTCATAGCAGAAAGATAAAACCAGAAATGTCTGAAGGGGCTATATCAGAAGGACTTTGTGTATCAAGTTTAGTAGAGTTGACCCTTGAACAACATGGGGATAGGATCACTAGGCCCCTCCCCCGCAATGTAGTTAAAAGGCTGTTTATAACTTTGAATCCTCAAATATTAAACTATTAATGCTTACTGCTGACTAGAGCCTTAATGATAATATGATGTATTAACATATATTTCTTATGTTGTATGTATGATAGATGGTATTCATACAATAAAATAAGCTAGAGAAAATAAAATTTTACTAAGAAAATAATAAGGGAGAGGAAATATATTTGCAGTATTTATGAGAAAAATCCATGCATAAGTATAGGGAGTCATTACAGTATTTTAACAAGGGAATGACAGTTTGCTGATTATAGAATACATTGGTAGAGGACGAGACTAAGAGCTGGGAGGACCTGTGTGTGCTGGTCGCATGATGATAATTTGGTTAGGACAGTGGCTGTGGAAGTGGAGACGAAGGAAAAATCTGAGAATTAAAGAGTTGAGTCAGTAAAATTTGGTTCATGGGATGTTGGAGTAAGGAAGGAGGAGGAATAAAAAATGAGCCCCAAGTCTTTGGCTTGAGGACCTAAGTAGGTGGTGGTACCATCTCCAGAAACAGGGTACATCAGTGGTGAAATGAGTTTGTGAGCAAGATGGTGGTTGAAATAGTAGAGATAGCAAACTCATATGTTTATAGTACAGATCTAAAGCTAGAATGCAGTAAGGCTGGGACTTCAAGTCTGACTCTCTGGAAGACCACAGTCCTTTGCAATAGTGTACTGTCTCCCATGTGAGCAGGCAGGGTTAGAGAGGGGGTGATGGCTTTGTGAGTCCTACCTGAACATGCATCTCCCTCCCTCCTATTTAAAAAAATCTTTCCTATTTAATCCATAGCTATGCTGCTTAGATTTATTTGAAATTTATGCGCTGTTAAATGATACTCATCTTTACTAAATATAATGTTTATATTCTCTAGGTCTTCAGACCTTTTAGGCAGACTTTTTAGCAACATTTTCTTTGCAACATCTGAAAAGTTAGAATTTATGTTTCTTTAGTGATTTAGTGATTGCATAATTTTAATGAAAGGTAATTTAATTATTTCATAAAATTCATAAAATTCATAATTTTATGGAAGGTACTGAAAATGCCTCTGTATCTTCTCTTAGTGTTTTGTTGGAAGTGCTCTTATTTTTGTTGTGCCCAAGAGAATGTTGCTTCCCTGTTGGTACGCAACAAATATTAACAGAATTTTCAAAATGATTTTCATGGAAGAAGGAAATAGAAACGTTTTTAAGAGTTAGTGATGCTGGGCACTATTTTATTGTTTTTTGAAAACAATGTTGTCTTTTTATCATGCAAAATAAAAAATTAAAAAAAAATTTTTTTAAGATTTTATTTATTTATTTGTCAGATAGAGAGCGCAGGAGCGAGCACAGGCAGACAGAGTGGCGGGCAGAGGCAGAGGGAGAAGCAGGCTCACCGCTGAGCAAGGAGCCCGATGTGGGACTCGATGCCAGGACGTTGGGATCATGACCTGAGCCGAAGGCAGCGCTTAACCAACTGAGCCACCCAGGCATCCTGCAAAATAAAAATTTTATAAAAATTGCCCAAATCCCAGGGATATCATCTAACACTCTCCTAGCACCACTACTCTTTTTTTTGTTTTGTTTTGTTTTAGATTTTTTTTTTAATTTTGATATAAACATATAATGTAACCCCACCACTCTCTCCCAACACCCCTCCCCCCACCCCCCTTAGTTTGTTTTATGACATTAAGAGTCTCTTTTGGTTTGTCTCCCTCCCGATCCCATCTTGTTTCATTTATTCTTTTCCTTCCCCCTTAACCCCCACCCCGTTGCATCTCCACTTCCTCATATCAGGGAGATCATATAATAGTTGTCTTTCTCCGATTGACTTATTTCACTAATAGCACCGCTACTCTTAAAAAAAAAAAGCACAATGAAATTTCTAAGGATCCAAATCCAAAAAAGATTTTTCATTGTATTCTTAGTTATTGTGTTCCAAATGTGGTAAGCAGTGGAGTTTGACATTATCTCATTTCTAAAGGAGTTAGGTTTAAATAAAAGTCTTGATAGCCCTTTGTCTCATTGGCTAACACTTCCATACTGTGCTGTGTCCAGATAGAGGGGACACTCCAGATTGGCCACCACACAGAGCATGTTAGCCAGCTAGGGCTGCCAACATAAGATACCATGGATGTCGTGGCTTAAATAACAAACAGATTTCTCTTAGTCTGGAGGCTGGAAGTCCATGGTCAAGGTGTTGGCAGGGTGTGTTTGTTTGTTTTTAAAAGGTTTTATTTATTTACTTGAAAGAGAGATAGAGCATGAGCAGGTGGGGGAGGTAGAGGAAGAAGCGGACTCCACCTGAGCAGGGGCTTGATTCTGGGAGCCTGAGATCATGCCCTGAGCTGAATGCAGATGCTTAACTTAGTGAGCCACCCAGGTGCCCCAGGCAGGGTTAGTTTCTAATGAGGCCTCTCTTCCTGGCTTGCAGATGGTCACCTTCTCCCTGTGTCCTTACACACTGTGGCCTTTCTTCTATGCTATTGCAGAGAGAAAGAGATGTCAATCTCTGATATATATTTCTCTTCCTATTAGGACACCAGTCTTATGGGATTAGGGCCCTACTCTTATGACCTCGTTTAACCTTAATTAGCTCTTTAAAGGCTCCCTTTCCTCAAATATAGTCACGGGGAACTAGGGCTTCAACATATGAATTTTAGGGGGTGCAATGAAGTCCATAACGTAGAGATAATGGAGTGCAAGGGAATTTTGAAGTATTTTGGCCTTTTGGGTTTGTTCTAGCTGGGAATGAAGTATTCTGGAAGTAAAACACCTCACACCCCCCCCC
>RCUC01044692.1:0-12160 GCA_003697995.1 Taxidea taxus jeffersonii | reverse complement strand
TCATCTACTTGAAAACTATTAACAATGAATTTTGGTCTTACAAAGATCAAGAATTACTCAACCAGAGCGACAGGAATATTGCATTTCTAATAAAGCGCTGTGTTCATCTAACTTATTTACTTGAAGATTATGTGATTTAATAATAATAATAAAAGTCTCCATCCACTGGCCAAGCATTATGCAAATACATTACAGAAACCAGCGTACTTAATCGTCGTAATGAGCTTAAAGTAGGTGTTACCAAGAAAATTAAGGCTCAGTAAGATTAGGTGACTTGCCTGAAGTCATCCTGCTAGTAAGAGGCAGGACCGCCATTTAGACTTAGATCAAGACCAAAATGCTCTCTCCAAGGGTGGGCTGAGCCCTCCTCCTCCTCCTGTGTGTGTCCCCAAGGTACCAACACAGCAACACTGAGCACAGTCTGCCTGGCATTCGGACTTTCGCTGAAAGTCTATGTACCTACTACTGTTTTTTTGTTAAATTCATTCATGTATTTCTTTGCCAGCCTTTGCTATACATAGCAGGCCCTTCTGTTTAGATCCTACATATCTTCAGAATGAAGTCCGTGTTATTCTATTTCTTTCGACTCTCACTAGCACCTGGTCTGAAGTTGCTCCGATAGCACCGTCCCGAGAAATGTCACGTCACTGACACACGTGGCATCAAAGAATGCACAGCATATAAGCAGATCCGTATGTCTACAGAATTTCCTAATCTCTTCTTTTTTATCACAGAAGGCATGAAATGGTACAACACATCAAAGGTGATTTTTCAAATAAATAGAGCAGCATTCAACGAGTGTCTCTGTTGTGCCTTCTGCAAAGAAGCGGCTTTAGTAAAAGCTGTGAGTGACACAGACATGAGGAAGACTGGCTTCTGGCCTGCAGTTGTCACTAGAAAGCCGGGCAGACGCTACTCCCCATACTCACGAGTGCAGGAAGCCTGTCCTTTCTGTCCACCTTGTACCCAGTAGCTTGCAGTGTGCCCCACCCCACAGCTGTGACACAATAAATGTGTTGTTCAGTTCTTTTTTTTTTTTTTTTTGAAAAATAACGTTAAGTTCCCACTGTGTGCCAGGTACTATGCAAGATATTTTCACAAATGTGGCTTACATTACAGGGATCTCAGAATAACAGTATGCGGTATGTTTTAAGATCTCTAATAACAGACATGAAAACTGAGGCTTGAAGCAAAAGTTCCAAGAGAAGGCAGGCTGTGGTCAGTGCTGCCCTATCTGCGCCCTGACCTGGGCATGGGACAAAGAGAGTTCAGCTCACACTTGGCTAACTCCCTGCTCCCCACTGCCTCGTTCTTGATCTGTAAAAATAAATCATCTGATCTTTGAGTAAGGACCCCGCAGGCTCTAAGTGCCCCACAGGACGTACGGACAACTGTGAGTTTGGCTTCTGGGCTGCAAAGCATCGCTTTCCCTGACTCATCTGGGGTCACAGACAGGAAGGAAGACACCAACCACCCTTGTAGATTCTTACTTTCCAAGGAGCGTAACCCGCACTCCTCGGAGGCAGATCTTCATGCCTTCCCACTTTAGATTGGGTTTTCTAGAAGGCTGGGTCCCTTTGCAGTAGCAAAGAGCAACCAGGAAGTAACTGCATCAGGGACGTGGCACATCCAAGGCTCAGAGCAGCTTCAGGAACAGGTATTGATCTGGCAGAAGGACTCAACAGAGATGGTGGTCCAAAGCCAGGTAATCCTTGACATTCGCAGGGCAAAATGACACAAGAACGTGATCTGAGCTTCCCAGTGCACCTCATGCGATTGAAATTCATCCCACTTTATTTTTTATTTTTATTTTTTTTTATTTTATTTGTTTATTTGACAGACAGAGATCACAAGTAGGCAGAGAGGCAGGCAGAGAGAGAGAGGAAGCAGGCTCCCTGCGGAGCAGAGAGCCTGACGTGGGGTTCGATCTCAGGACCCTGAGATCATGACCCGAGCCAAAGGCATCGGCTTATTCCACTGAGCCACCCAGGTGCCCCCATCCCACTTTAAACATAAGGAAACTGGGGTCTAGACCATGGCAGTGGCTGGTCCAAGATCACACAGTCAGAGGGATTAGAGCCAGAATTCAATCCCAGAACTTCCCTCTCCAAAGCCTATGCTTATTCTGCCTGCCACATCACACCGGGCACAGACAGTGGTCTTAGGCTAGCCATCCATCCATTCATGCAGTTTGCAAGCCATTACCAAGGGCCTTCAATGTAAAGTTGCAACAGAAGAGACGGCCCGTACATTTTAACTGGGGGCCAATATATTACAGCAAGATATCTTTGGAGGACCCAGAGTCTCAGGACCCGAGAATACCTTATTTACTTATTCTTGTTTTATTATTTATTTTCCCCACCTTAAGTATGTAGGTTCTAATAACCTTGCCCATCTTTGTCATGCTTCATCCCCAGGCACCCGGCATGGTGTCAGGTCTTGGCTGCTGGTCCTGGGTTGTGAAGAAGTAAAGTAGGATGAAAGAACAGGATGAGGGAGAAGGGGTCCCCCCCCAGGAAGGCCTCTGAGAAGCAGCAGCATCTGAACAGAGACTGAGTGCAGGGAGGGCGTTAAGTCTTCCAAAGGTCCACAGGGAGGGGCCCGGAGAGGCCACGGCCCCGAGGTGAGATCCTGGGTGGCTGGTGATCATGGATGAAAGGATGGCAAGAAGGCCCTGTGGCTGATGGAGTAACCAGAGGGAAGACAGTGCAAGATGAAAGAGAAGATGGAGGCAGGCCAGGGAGAATGTGGGGTTCGGAGTTAGAACAACTGGATTTCAAACCCCAGCCCTGCCACTTCCTAGCTGTGTAACATCAGGATGATTCCTGAAGCTTCCAAGAGCCCTAGCTTCCAGGTTCTCCGCAGATTAACTGAAATAATACAGGTGAAGCGCTTGGCAGGTGTGGCTTTGTGGGCCATGGAAAGATGAGGAAAGCATGATCTCTGTCCACGAGGAGCTCACAGCCGAGTGACGAGGACAGACAGTAAAGGCCATGTCCAGCATTTACTGACCTTCCCCCCCACACCAGTCATCCTGCTCCACGTGCCCCCCTTTTCCTCCTCACGACAACTCAGGAACAGAGACCTGAATGATTGTGACTCGGGAGGAAGCCCTGGAGACTCAGAGACGCTGGGTAGAGGCGGCCAGCTAGCTGGGGGCCACGCCGGGTCAGGTCTGACTCCCTTTGAGGCTGGTGTGCTTTCACTGGGACACACGGTAACCGGGAATAGTCTGTTACTGTAATAACATGCCACGGAAGCACAGAGAAGCTTCCGTGTCAGCCTTCATACAGGAGGTGGCATTTCACCCGGTCCTTAAAGGATTCGGCCCCGGCCAGACAGAAGAGGACAGGAGGGCCATGTCACAGACAAAAGCACAAAGTGGGTTCTGGGAAAGGCAACAAGGCCACTGACCTGGGATCAGAGGAGTGTGTGCTGGGGGGTGGTGCAGGTGGGCGAGTCTGGGAGGAGCAGATTGCCAGGGCCTCCCCCACCAGACCGAGAAGCCTACAGGCAGTTGGGAGCCAGCCATCATTCTTGAGCAGTGGGGGAGTGACACGACGAGCTTTGTTTCTCCCAAGAACTGGATGAGAACAGGGAGTTCTTGACTTCTGCAACACCTGAAGAAAATGCTGCCTTACAAACCGTCACCGGGTTTTAATAGAAGGCGTTATTCATACTCTCTATATCAACAGTCTTTCAGGGCCCTGTGCTGGGGCCTATTTTAGGAACTCACAGCTCTAGAAATGTTACATTAAAAAGCTGACACGTAACACTCCCAGCTGCCAAGGCAGGGCCAGACCCCAGGTCCTGGAGGTGTCAGGGTGTCCCGCCCCCTACTCCCCTCCCCCAGGCGCAGCCATTACCAGTGGAACCATGCCAACAAGGCCTGCTCCTGTCTCCCCCGGCACCAGGGCGTGATCTCCTCTTCATCATTCTCTCTCTCGGCCCCAGTTTCCCTCTGCCCTGGGTTCCCCACCGTAGTGACACACAGAAACCCGTGGAAAGTCTGCCTCCAGGAGGCAGGCAGCTGTGGCCTCGGGGGAAGGGGGAGCAGCACAGGTCAGTGGGTTGCCATGACAACACCACAGGCCCTGCCCCAGGGGCCACTGGGTTCCAGGAAGGGGCCCCTGCCCTGCCTCCAGGGGGCCGCCCCACCCTGCCCCTGCCTGTATTCCTTCCCTTGCTCACAAAACATTGCTTTAGCGCCAACTGTTTGCCTGGCACTGAGGTAGGTTCTCGTGCTGGACACCACAGACAAGGTCCCTGCTCTCAGGATGCTTGGATTCTGTGGTGGTGATGCCCAGAAACAAATATGCAAGATGACTTCAGAACACAAGGAGTGTTAGGAAGAAAATGAAGCCACGGAATGAGATAAAGAGAGACGGGGGAGCTGTTTGAGGTAGCGGGACACCGAGGGCCTGTTGGAGGAGGCGATGTTGGGGCAGGGGCACAGACCTGAGGAGGGAGTGGGTCTGAAAGCCAGTGTGGCAGGGAGAGGGAGGACGGGTGAGCGCGGCAGGAAACAAAGTCAGAGGTAGGAAGGGCCGAGTGCGTGTAGGCACCTGCTGGCCCTAGGAAGAACCCCACGTTTACCCCAAATGTGCTAAGAAGCTGTTGGAGGGCCTGAAGCAGGTGACATGAGCTGCACAGGCTCAGAAAGTGTAGCCTGCTAGGGGCCGTACACATTCACCCCACGGCCTGTTGGTGAGGCATCTGTGGGGACGCCGCGTGCCAGGCGCTGCACGACACGGGAGGGGCAGAGCGGCAAACCAGGCAGGCACTGCTTCTGCCTTCAGGGAAGGTTAGAGTTTAGTGCGAGAGTCAGCTGTTGAATAATAGAGATGGGGCTCCTGAGAGAGCTGTGGACGAGAAAAGAAAAGGGAGTCTGATCGAATGTGTGAGTCAGGGAAGCTTCTCGGAGGAGGTGGCATTAAACTGACAGCTGAAGACTCTGAAGTCATCATGTTGCCACCCCAGGTCAACAGCGAGGGAGGAGCGTTCCTGGCGGAAGGAGCGTCATGTGAAAAGGCTCAACGACCGAGCTACCCAGGCACCCCAAATAAATAAAATCTTTAAAAAACAAAACCAGAAACCATTCTGTGGGCAGCTCCATCGGGTGCTACTGAACACAACCTCAGAGGGCAGAGAAAGGGAAGCAGGGGACCACATGATTATTATCCGAACTTTGGAGACTGATTTTGCCAGGACCACATGTGCAAGCTAGGACGGCCCCAGGCAAACTGAGACTTAAAGGCCCCCTGTAGGAGGCCGCTGCAGGAGCCTAATGAATTCGGAGCGGCTTAGGACAGAGGCAGCAAGATGAGAAAAGATAAGAACTCTGCCCTCTTTCCATCTAACTGGATCCACTACTCTAGCTGGTCCAAGACACAGGTGTCCCCATGTCCCCACAGCTCTTCCTCACCTGCTGGGGTCTCAATCACAGCGAAAAAAGTGAATCTGAGGTGACAGTAATGACGCGTCCTGGAATGTGGCCTCCCACCATCTTCACCACCAGCAGCACAGTAGCTCACTGTGGAGCATCGGTGCTGGGCTCCTGGTCATTTACGGGGATGATCTCATTCATCACAACAGTGCGGATGGGGAAGGTACAGGTTACATAGACGAGTGGCCAGGACAGAGGGGAGTGTGAATGGCTTGGTGCCATCATCCCCACACCCCGGGCCTCAAGATGTGTCCACTGTGTCCTCTTTGTCCCTGTAGCTGATGGGTGCCCATCGCACACAGGGGCCGGCGTGCTCAGAAACACCAGCTCACTTAGTATCTGCTCAACACTTGGTGGCCTGGGCCTGGCTCTCTGCAAGGATGGAAGGGATTTGCTTCCTCCTTCAGTTCAACCCTTTACTGGGACGAGATTCCTAATCCACAACCCCACTCACTCTCCCTGCAGTACTTGCTGAAGAATACCCTCCCCAGGTTGCCTCTTTACTTTTCTTCTTTTCTTTAAACATCTGAGCAGTGGCGGGGGAGGGCGGGGCACCTGGGTGGCTCCGTCATTCACAACAAGATGGGTCACAACCTCAGGGGCCAGAGATGAAGGCCCCACGTCAGGCTCCCCGCTCATGCTGAGTCTGCTTGGGATTCTTTTCTCCTTCCCCCTCTGCCCCTCCCCATGCTCATGCTCTCTCTCTCTCTTCTCTCAAAATCAATCAAACCTTTAAAAAAAAATCTGAGCCATGTTTTCATGTCTTTCCCAATTCTAATATTTTCCTTTAAAAAAGAATGTGCGCCCCCCGCAACTCCCACTGTAGGTATGTCTCAGTTTCCAGTTCAGCCAAATAGTTCCTGCTTCAGAAGGCTGCCCTGAGACTCCTCTGACGCTGACGATGGACGCGAGTCTCTGAGGAAGGCGGACGTGCTGACTGGACACAAGGCCTTCTTACTTCCGCCACCAGGCAGTGCCACTCTTCCTCAACCCCCTCAGCCTCGGTGCTCTCCCATCTGCCCAAACTACTCACTCTGTTTCTAGGGGCCTCTCCACACTCCCCAAGTTCTCCTGCTGGCTGTGCTGTCTCCCCATCCGTACCCTGGGGAGCCTCTCCTGCAGGTCTGGAAATGAGCCAGCGTCAGGGCCCGAGCCCCCTAACTGCCGACCCGCAGCTAGCAAGCCCCTCCTGTCCCCCACAGTGGGGGGATCCGATACAGAGAAAAGGACAAGGAGGCCTGACTGCTGAGCCTCGCTGTCTCACTGGTTTGTGAACTTTGACCACATACTTACCCCTTTCTGAGCCTCAGTTTCTCTCTCTGTTATAGTTAGAGTAACGACCACTGGGCAAACCGTCATTTTGCAGCACCGAGCTAAACTGTTCACGTGCCTCTTCCTGTAATTACTGCATATACCGGAATTATCATCTCATTTCATAGATGGGGGAGGCCAGGCCCAGAGAGAAAGGCCTGGATGAAAAGAGCTGAGGCCTCTGCCTTCTTTTCGGCTAATGGACTTCACTCTCCCAGCTGGTCCATGTGTCCAGTGTCCTGTCAGGTCTTCCTCATTGGCCAGGGTCTCAATCACGGCAGAACGCAGGTGAGCCCAAGGTGACACTAACGTCATATCCTGGAACGTGACCTCCCTATGCAAGCACCGTTATCTTCATGAACGCCGTGGCATGACTTGTCCCACATCACACAGCCAGTAAGCAGCCAAGCCAGGGTTTGAACCCGAATCTAACCTGACCATTCACTTATTTTTTTTTTTTGCTTCAATTATTATTTGAAAATTATTTATTGAGTAACTACTATCAGACACTATACTGGGCTCTGAAGATACAACAGTAAACCAAAACCACAAAGTCACTGTTCACACGTGAGCAACAGAAAGAGAACTTAAAAGCATCCACAGGTGAAAAAATATCTTTAAAGACTGACAGTTTGACTCAAAACACGTCAGCGGTTACACCGAACCACTACCTCATACTACAAAACCCATAATTATATGTGCCTTCAGGTCTCATTGTGAGTACCCAGCTGTGCATGACATACTGCCAGTTACTCATCAGGGGCTCAATAATGTTAAGCCCTTTCTCAGTTTAGGAAAACTCAGTCCAGAAAACTCTAAAGCGGTCACAGAGAGGATGGAGGCGTCATTACTGGCAACAGACAAGAATTAACAAGGAAACCCCGAAGTGCCCCAGTGCCATTAGCTCGGAGATCACACAGACTCACCAACGGTCCCCGGAGACTAGAAAAAATGAAAGCTAAGGTGTTCAGTGCCATCTCCTGTCAAGGACACATTCTATGTAAAAGCAGATCTCTGCTCTGGAAGTGTCCCTGGGAACAGCAAAGTTAACAGACATTCCTGCCTGAGCATGCTGGACAAATTGCACTTCCCCTCGACCTAACGCTGGCAGACTTTTCCTTTGTTTCTATTTCTACGATTACAACATTACTAAAAACATATAAAAGTCTGGAGAAAGGTTCCTGGGGCCGAGGCTCCTCACTATGCATGGCATCTGATGGTATCTGATTTCTAACATCACTGCCTTTTCTTTTCTTTTTTTTTTAAATATTTTATTTATTCATTTGACAGAGAGAGATCACAAGTAGGCAGAGAGGCAGGCAGAGAGAGAGAGGAGGAAGCAGGCTCCCTGCTGAGCAGAGAGCCCGATGTGGGGCTTGATCTCAGGATCCTGGGATCATGACCTGAGCTGAAGGCAGAGGCTTTAACCCACTGAGCCACCCAGGCGCCCCCATCACTGCCTTTTCCAGTTTGTGGGTTTGCTTTGCCTCTCTGCATTTCTTCTAACTCCCTCTCTGAGGGGATGGGGCTTCGCCCCGGAACCTCAGGAGTCAGCCACTCCCGACGGCAAGACCCAAACAGACTTCAAACTAGTCTGAACCTTCCCAAAACATCCTTCTCTTAGGCAAAATGCTTTTTTCTTTCCTGTGTTAATGGATCCTAAAACTGTATTTTAAATTGTTGAAAGGAGAAACCTATTCATCCACAATCCCACCCCTCTCACATGTGAATACTTGTCCTTTTTCTGGTGCTTCCCCATCTAAAGCACTCACACGCACACATATGACCTATATCCCCAGTGACCAGTCGTACATACTGTTTCTATTCGTTTTCCCTTTAACCTTCCATCACGCAGATTTTTCCTGTTTTGCTACAGCCCTGTATTTATCATTCATTGATGCCCAGTGTTCCCACGAGCTAATATTCCTATTTTTATAACGCCTTAATGAATTTGGTACATATTTTTTCTCTTTTGAATTATTTCCTGACAGTCAACTAGGAGAAAGAAAAACAAGCACATGGGCTTAGGAACGAGCCAGGAGTGAGTGGCCTGAATTCCGGCCTTCACACTTTGGGCAAAGTCTCTAAACCTCAGTGTCCCCTTTTGTAAAACGGGGAGAATGATAACCTGCCAACCTTATCTTAGTGGTGGGAGGTGTGGAAAGCTCTTAGCATAGCGCCTGTTCTAGAACCATGGAACCACCACCATTCCCAAGGCCCCGTCTATGCCAGAGACATTTTGTGTGTTTTCACTACACAGTAGGTGTAAAGCACACAGCCTGTGGAGCTCAACTCCTGGTCAAGTCTAATTTCCTTGTTGTGCGACCTGGGGTGAGGGACTCTACCTCCTCAAGCTTCATTTTGTTGTTTTTAATCTGCAAAAGGGGGGTGGTCATAACAACACCTAATGGAGTTTCTATGAGACTCAGAGAACAACACACAGATAATGTTCACATGATAAGCACCATGAAAGTCTTAGCTCTTAAAATTTTTGCATTATGCCCACCCCCATGGCATGCCTCAGTGGTCCCTTCTGTGAGCATTCTTTCCATTCGATTCTTAGATCTTTTGGTGCAGTGATGAGGTTTGGACACCAGGAGGATACTAATTCTACTGCCCCTGCCCCCCTCGACCAAGTCACTAAGTTCTGCAACCCTAGGCAAATTAGTTAACCTCGTGAGCCTCAATTCCTTCCTATATATAAATAAGAAACGGGGTGCCTGGGTGGCTCAGGTTATGGTCTCAGGGTCCTGGGATCAAGCCCTGCATCGGGCTCCCTGTTCTGCAGGAAGCCTGCTTCTACCTCTCCCACTCCCTCTACTTGTGCTCCCTCTCTCTCTCTCTGTCAAATAAACAAATAAAATCTTAATAAATAAATAAGAAACTACCCCATGAAGTTACTAGGAGGATTAGGACAAATATAAGCTCCTTAAGAGCTGACTGCACCTTACTCACACCACTGTTCCCTGCAGTTAGGATGGAGCTAGGCATAGAATTGCAGGTCAGTGAGGAGAGGGCAGAGGAAAGGGAGTGAGCAGCAGCATCGGCATCCATGCCTGGCACCACGCAGGGGCTCCAAAGAGGGCCAGCTCAGCCGGAGTTAATCAAGTACTCATCTGCATGGAGCTATGAGCCAGCCTTGCTAGAAAGCAAGCAGAGAGATGCAGCGTTCTTCATAATATGAAGGATGGGTTGACATTTCTTTTTTTTTTTTTTTAAAGATTTTATTTATTTATTTGACAGACAGAGATCACAAGTAGGCAGAGAGGCAGGCGGGGGGGCGGGGGAAGCAGGCTGAGCAGAGAGCCCAATGTGGGGGCTTGATCCCAGGACGGACGCTGGGGTCATGACCTGAACTGAAGGCAGAGACTTTAACCCACTGAGCCACCCAGGCGCCCCTGGGTTGACAATTCTTTTTTTTTTTTTTTTTTTAAGATTTTATTTGAGAGAGAGAGAGAGAACATGAGCGGGGCAGGGGGTAGTTAATCTGCATCATGTTCTCTTAACCCTGGAAAGTACGGGATAGAAGCTTTCACAATGAGGAAAACTGAGAGCTTCAGAAGGAGAGGGAGAAGCACACTCCCAACTGAGCACAGAGCCCGACCTGGGGCTTGATCCCAGGACCCCGACTGAGATCATGACCTGAGCCAAAGGCAGATGCTTAACTGACTGAGCCACCCAGGCGTCCCACATTGACCTACATCTTTTTTTGTTGTTGTTTTTTAAATTTATTTGACAGAGAGAGAGAGATCACAAGTAGGCAGAGAGGCAGGCAGAGAGAGGGAGAAGCAGGCTCCCCACTGAGCAGAGAGCCCGACTCGGGGCTCGATCCCAGGACCCCAAGACCATGACCTGGGCCGAAGGCAGAGGCTTAACCCACTGAGCCACCCAAGTGCCCCTGACTTACATCTTAAGTAAACATTTACTGAGTACTGACTTGTGCAAGACACCCTGGGCAAAATGCTTTGTCCTGGGCTAAGCCCAGATAGTGACAACACAGGGGGGAGATCTTAAGAAACAGAGAAAGAAGCGTTAAGTAAACATGTAAAAACAAGGCTGGAAAAATGTGTGCACTTCCGCACACATGGGTAAGTCTCCCGTGAGGCACGGTTACGACAGTTCTTTGTGGAAGGGAAACCGCCATCTCCTTCCTTATGACCTGATGTTTTTAAGTGAGGTAGCAATGGCGCGGTTTAAAGGAAGCAACATTAGCTTTGGCGCCGTAACTGACCTCAGGGTGGATACTCTCGCTACGTGAGCCAGTGCGTGTGACTGAGCCCACTGAGGGGCGGTTTCACTAAGAATGAACTGGGGAAGGGGCGCCTGGGTGGCTCAGTCGGTTAAGCATCTGCCTTTGGCTCAGGTCATGCTTTTGGGGTCCTGGGATCAAGGTCCACATCGAGTTTCACATCGGGCTCCCTGCTCAGCGGGGAGCCTGCTTCTCCCTCTCCATCTGTTATTCCCCCTGCTTGTGTGTACTCTCTTTCTCTCAGATAAATAAAATCTTGAAGAAGAAGAAGGAGAAGGAGGTGGAGGAGGAGGAGAAGAAAAAGAAGGAGGAGAAGAAACTGGGAAAGACCCTGCCAGCTATAGGTTTACAATGTGATGTATTGAAAATATTGAACACAGTGGAAGTGTTGTATAAAATTTTGTTTTCTTCTCCTATGCCACCCTCGTGGGGAGGGGAGAGAAGACAGGTCTTGGAAGCTACTAGGGGAAAACAAGAAGCACATGAATCTCAAAGCACCTTTTGTATATTGAGTTTTTATGACCTGCCAAGGCCCTGTGCTGATCTTTTTACACACTTTATTTCATTTAGTCCTTACAATATCCTATGAGGTGGGGACTACGCATGGCCCCACTTTATTGGCAAGCAAACTGAGGCTCAGAAATCTTACCTCACTTGATGAGTTCCTACATCCCAGCTCATGGAAAAACCAATTCTCACCAAGCCTTTGGGATTCCAGAGCCAGAGCTGTTAATGATTGGGTCGTCGACTGCAAACTCCCCCCACTGATGATTATACCCATGACTACAAACTGTAACACGCTGTGCAAATGGAACGTGCTGTTTTATCTGAACAGTAAGCTTTCAATGTTGAGCCTATTATAAGGAAAATCAGGCCTGTAAGTAAGTAGCTATGAAGCCCTGATGGTCTGTATAGGATGTCAAATTTGCCAAAGTAACTGGCCAGCGAGGTTCCCTCCCCAGTGGTGGGGCCAGGTTGAGTTTGGAAGTTGGGGAAATGATTTGAGACGAAGGCACACAGTGTACCAAGCACCCCCGCAGGAAGGAATGCCCGTGGGCATCCTCAGTCAGCCTGTTGTCAAAGTGACATTGAGGTCCCCGTGGCAGCCAGACACCTGCTGCCCCCGGGACAGTGAGCTCCCAAGAACCGCAGTG
>RCUC01044690.1:0-51891 GCA_003697995.1 Taxidea taxus jeffersonii | reverse complement strand
AAAAAAAAATACTATAGACTTCCATTTTTCTTTACTAATTTTCAACCCATTAAAAAAAGTGTTGTTAATTTAGAACTCCAGGAAAGGATCCTTCATGAATGAAGGGGGTATGCATGAAATTTATGCATACCCCATGAAGGGGGTATGCATAAATTTTGCTGTGTGTACATTTCCTGGGAAGAGAATATATAAAACTTTCACCAGATTCTCAAAGGGATACGTAAATCCCCAGACAGGAAAAAGTCCTGTTTTAAGTGCAATGCTTTCCTTATATATACTAATTTTTCTCCTTTATCCCTAGGTTGACTCTAAGGATGCCCTTACTAAACTATCTTTCATTTTTTGTCATGATACTAATACAATTTAGTATTAATATTTTTATAACCAAACTACTCTTAACACAGAACAACTTTTAATTTCCTTAATGAACTTATTCAACCCCTACCTTAACAGCATCTATACAAAATGAACATCTATGAAATAGGAAAACTATTCCTTACAATAATCTGTAGAGTTCTGTTCCCCCTTCCCTCCTTCCCTCTCACCTCTTGCCTGCCTGCCTTCCTTCTCCTCCCTTCTCCTTCCTTCCTACCCCTTCTCCTTTCCTACATACATTTGGCCTTACTTAGTATATTCTACTTAGCTGCTTCTATTTCCTCATCTATTCCGCTTTCTTCAGTCTCTCCTGAATTCATTTTCTGTACAATATCCTTTCTTCTACACCTGCTTCAACATTCATTTATCTAAGTATCATCACCAAACTACCAGCTATCCTTTAAAGCAACAAAATATCTCAGGAGATTATATGACAAAGGCCAAGAAAGTTAAAAAATAAATCACATAAGGGTGTTTGAACAGTTTATCTAGTTCTTGACAGTATCTTCAATCCTAAAGACTCACAGCTCCATACACAGGACAACAAACATAATTATAGGGGAATCAGAATGGATTTTTCATGTTTTCAACCATCTCTAATACATCATTGGCAATCAAATAATTACTAATAAATGTAGTCTTTGTCATTTTTTAAATCAGTAGATAGCAGCTCTAAATGTAAGTATCTGTAAACCACTTAAAGGTCTATCAGAATCCCTTGCCACAATCTTGAATCAAATCCTACTCACTTACTTAAATTTTAAGCCACATTAAATTCTTTCTCTGGCAAATGCTGAAATTCTTGATTTCTTAGCAGCAAGGTTACTCATAAAAAGAAAGGAAACACTATGGGGTGCCTGGGTGGCTCAGTCAATCATCCAACTCTTGATTTCGGCTCAGGTCATGGTATCAGGGTTGTGAGACTGACCCTGTGTTGGACTCCACATGCTTATGATTCTTTCTCCCTCTCCCTCTGCTGCCTGCCCATCCCCAACCCCCAAATGCACTCTCTCTTTCAAAAAAAAAAGAAACACCAGAATAGTGTCTGATTAACTGAGGTTCAAATATCTGTGTAGTTTACAAGTACCAAGAAGAAAGATGGTGTTTAAAGGCTACAAACAAAGAATCCATGTGTTCTGAAAAACAATGAATTTTAAAATATTTTATAATTTTTCCAAGTGGAAACAAACTGCATTTATCCTACTTCAATTCCAATTGGAAGTTTGTTTATCAAAGTAGAAAACTGGCAATCTCATTTTTTAAATTATTACTTTTTAATTTTTTTAAAGACTATATTTATTTATTTGAGAGAGAAAGAGAGTGCACAAGTGAGGGGAGGGGCAAAGGGAGAAGCAGGCTCTCCGCTGAGTGGGGAGCCCAATGCAGGGCTTGACCCCAGGACCCTGGCATCTCAACCTGAGCCAAAATTGGACCCTTAACCGACTGAGCCACCCAGGTGCCCGTGTAATTATTATTTTTGTATTGTGTTGTATCTTTGGCAGGTATACTTACAGGGAATCTTTATAATCTTTATACTTACAAAATTTAGGTATTACAGAAAATTAAATACTTTTATGACTGGAAAAAATTATAGATATTGAAACTCTACTGTGTCTTCTATTCTCCCCCAAAACAGCTTTATTTATACAGACTTATTAATAATATTAGCACAGTTTTAGGACTAATTTTTTCATAGTAACAATTATCCAAACTTTGCTAATTGGTTAGGTTTCCCATTCTAGGCATTTTATGGTCTATAAATCACAATTCAAGGACAGACACTAACAGTGGAATCTTAATTTGCATATCCACATCAATACTAATCTTCCAGTTTACTTTCTAGAATAGTTTTGGCCATCTATTCTGATTTTAATTACATATTTGGGGATTTCATATGTATGCCCAAGCATAAGTATTAAAGGAGGAAAAAAAAAAGAGAGAGAGAGTTCATACAGGCTCTGAAAAGTCAGGGCTTTAGATCACTAATCATAGATGGTGAAGAGTATATGTGAAGAGACTTTATTAGTATCAAGCTATATTTCCGAAATGGAATTGGAGAGCCAAGAGAGAAGTGGCAAGAAGATAAAACGAATAAGAATATACATGCTTCCTTAAGAGATATCAGAAAGGAGGAGGGAAGAGAAAGGAAGAAGAAAGATATCAGTAAGTAAAGAAATCACACACACAAAATGTTTCCAACGTCTTCATATTGTTGCCAGGACATTAGGAAATACTTTAAGAACCCTAGGTATTAAAATTCATCAAACAACTAGAACAACTCTTATTAGAATTTAACAATATTGGAGGTTACACGTCATTTCAGAGAAGAAAAAATGTATTTCACTTACACGAGGTTGATTAATCCAAGTATCCCCATGCCTCTGAAGTCTGTTTTGGGATCATCACCCTGGAAACCAATGTCAGCCCACTGCTTGGAGATTCTAGCCTTCAACTTTTTCGTGGGCATTAGAAGATTCCAAAGCTGTACAAACATACTTCCATATTACAAATAATAGCGATGTTCTTAATTTACTAAGACATTTTTATTCTCATGGCTGACATACAAGTAAGCTGAATGCTTTCAGTTAAGCAGCTTTAGTAGACAAATCATAGGAGTTCAACAAAGACTATATTTAGAGAACTTTTTAAAAAAATGCAGCATACTTATTCCAATTTAAAAGACTGATATTAAGAATAGATTTTAAAAAGTGACAAGTACAGAAATCTAAAACAATGAGATGCCTTTATTTACCATATATATTACTTAGTAAATAAAGATATATATATAGATAGATAGATAGATAGATACCAGGCCTAGTAAACTGCCTCCTTAAGGAAAAACAAAACAAAACAGTGTTAGGTACTTGGCCCTTCGCTCAAATACTACATACTTAAATACGGTCTACTCTAATGGTAGGTGATTAGTCCCTAAATGGAAAAAGGGAAACAGAGGGAATCATGAAGAAGTAAGACTGACAGCATTTCAATCCGTACAATTATTATTTTACAAATTTTCGTGATTTTAAAAGAAAAAATAATATGGCTTGGTTTTAAGTAAATATGTTCCTTAACACGGAGCATTTAAAAACAGCAATTACAGATTAGCAACTAACTAACCAATGCAAAACAAAGTTTAAAAAATTTAATCATTTTCTAAATTTAACACCACAAGTCATCAAACAAAACAGACTTACAAAAGTTGATTAAAAAGTGTGTAAATATTTGCAGAACAGAAATACTTGCATTTTTTTCCATTTCACTACCATTTCAGGCATTGTTGAGTAAAGGACTCCTAATGAAAGGAGTATCCTGTCACCTAAAATAAAATGTGAAGACTTGTGACCTTACTTTAAGACAGGGTCAGGACTCTGGCCCTGAAGCTAATCCAATCATTAGACTGGGTTTTTCTCTGGTCCCTTCTCTTTTTACTATCACATCAGTGTCTCTCCATGAGTTCCGCAAGGGGTTTGATTATGCCAGTGATAAAGTCTCAGTGATGTGGGGAGAGACACAATAAAACCAGGAACAGTCAAGTTTAATATGCATAAATATCAAATTTCTGGGTTCTACCCCTGGAGATTCTGATTTCATGGGGGAAAGGTAGAATCTTAAATTGTAAATATAAGGCGTTGGTTAACTTTCGTGAAGGTGGTCCTTAAATTACAGATTAAGGAAACAACGTACCTACTTAGCTCTTCACCCATGGACACCTCGGAGTATGTGCAGTGGCTGTGGGAATCATTGCCAGCAACTGGCTCTCTACCTTTAAAATGGAGTCTCGTAATGAATCAACAAGATAAAAATTCCCTTGACTAAAATACTAGGATCTGTATCTTACCCCTTCTAAAGGGAAGGTATTGTGTAGAAAAGGTCAGAAGTTAAGGGAATAATGAAAACAATGAAGATAAAATGGTGGCCAACCTCCAGTTAAATATAAAGTTTCAGTCTACACCAACAGCCCTTTGAGGTGTGTATTTTCATTATCCTCATTTTACAAAATCAAGATTTTTAATTTTAGGTGAAGTGTATGTTTATACTTTCTCAGAAAAAAGGTTTTTTTTTTTAACTTGTCTGTTTACTTAGATATTATCTGTTACTTAGATATTATCAATGTCTCTTTCCATACAACAAACTCCTAACTCCAAGTATAATGTGCTATGTTCTTTACTTTATCCATTTAAAAGTGAAATTGGCCCCAAAGCAAATTACTTCATTTCCTCCGGCCTTAGAATCCTCATCCCTAAAACTAGAATGAAGCTGATAGGCTAGATGATCTGGAAAGCTTATTCCAGGTTTAATAATCTCTACTTTCGTCCTCTCACTGGCCTTATGTATTTATATTTTAGAAATAAGAAATAGGAAAATTCAATTACTTTCTTAATTTTTAAATCTATGGCAGCATTATTTGGCAATTCACATTCTGTAAATCCCAAAATATTTGACACAATAATATGAAAAGGGACAGTCATGTTTACAATTTCAAAGTAAGCTAAAAAAGAATGCCTAATTTATACGAGCAATTTACATAAAAAGTAGGGGGAACATCTGAAGTTTGCAGACTCATCAGTTGAAAAAATACCTCTCTCAATAAGTTTATAATTTATTTCAGAATTAAAAGCATTAAAATAAAATTTATGTATTTTTAATGAGGCTTATCAGAAAATTGCAAAAATAGCTAAATCTTTCACCAACAATAATAAGGGGCAAAGAAATTGGGTGATTGGTAAGGCTCTAGAATCTGCACACAGACTTTACTAGGTCAGAGAGAGAAAACAAAAATTTACCTTGAGAAGCAGCTTTTCATGTTGCAGGTTATCAGAATCATACGGCCTTTTCCTCACACTTTCTACATCCAAATAGAGCTGTTTATAACCCGATATCTGCAGTAAGCATGCCTTCATACAGATTTTAAAACTGAAAATGAGAAAATTATTACTTCTAAAAATCGTTCCTTCTTATCACACTAAAGTTAATGCCTTCCATGGCTTGCATGTTGCATGTCCATCTAGAAAGCATTTCTTCAAGTCCTCATCTACCGACATGAGAGGGTTGAACTGGATGAACTCTACAACCTCTTCAGCTCCAATGTTTTACAATTAACTGTGTGTCATCTCCACACCTCACAATGGAAGTGTATAATAAAAGAGAACACCATAGAAACAACATACCTGGCATCCTTCTCAGGGTTAATATTCTTTTCCTTCATTATATCCTCTACACATTTGTCCACTTCACTCTGGACAACAAGAGTCGCTTTCTGCAAAACCTGTTTATGTGAAAGAAAGCTGAGTGAGGAAAATCTCTTAGAGCTGAAACACTACAGTAAGTTTGGGGATATTTAGTCAACATAAAATGCATATGTTAAAATGCAAAATGAAATGAAATTTGTTCTCCCAGGGCTAAAATCATACATACATACCCACATGCATGCATGGATGCATGCATGCATACATACATACATATGTAAGAGAAGCAGTAGGATGTGATGAAGGCTTCCTCAACTGAGAACCAACAGGTTCTAAACTGTTAAGTCTTAACATATGAGCTCCCACCATACTGGGTGTGTGAAGCAGATATTTTTTATACAATTTTTAAATTACATGTGTGTATACAAAAATTTTAATGTAGAAGTCAAGAAACCTTTTAAATGCAGAAGAGCAAAAAGAAGAGAACTCAAATATTCTTGCAATTAATCTGCCACCACTAGAGACAGTCACTGGTAACCTCAGTCTTTTTTCTATTCACATTAAACAGATTTCTTACATATGTCCTATAAATGTCCACTGGATCCTTCTTTTAACAAACAGGCAAGTTCAGGACTTTTTTATCCTTAAAAAGTTTAACTCTTATCCCTCTGTAAACTACCAACAAAATTCTCTCTGGTATCCCTTATAACCCCAGGCAAAATATTCTCATCCTATCTGAAGTTATGCCTCTGCATCTCCTGACCTTTCTTCTGGAATGTTCCTTCCCAATTACTAAACATATCAATGCTGCCCATTTTTAAGCTAGCTCATGTACCAGATCCAAGAAGTTTTCCCTGATTCTATTCAAGGGGAATTAACCTCTCCTCTCTTGGAATCCCCATAGTGATTTATCTATAACCTTTTTATGATGCTTTCTACTTTCTAAATTAGTTACTTTTACATATTAAGTGGAAAATTCTTTGAACACAGAGATTGTATCTAGCTCATCTTTTCCTATCCTGCATGTAAAAGATAATTGACCAAATAACTGTTAAACGGAGATATTTAGCAGATAAAAACCTTAAGGCAACTGTTTCACTAAAAGACACATACAGCAATGCATATGATTATTTTTAAAAAGGAAGAAAAGGAAACAAAAAGAAGACTCCTCAAAGAAAATGAAAAAGTGAGAAGGAAAATGATCAAAAACTAACAGTTGGTAAGGATACACACATGGTCAGCAAGGTCTAATTGGTCAAACCCTGAGGTAATATGGCTATAGGAAATGTCTTGAACCTGAAACCTGAGTGCTAATTAAAAGGTTATCTTTACCATGGATAGAAACCTTTTGCTTCCTGAAACATGAAAAACCTGGTCAAATAGCACCTCCTTTTGTGAGGACTTCCTCAGCCCTGGAGTTAGCTACTCCCTTTAATGCTCATACTCACTGAGTACTTACTACAATGTATTTGCTTACTTTTACAGATTCGCCACTGGCCTTTGTCTCTCTTACATTATGAAGGAATGAATAACTGAATGAACTTGCTCAAGGCCCACATAAACTTAGAGACAGATTTCACTTAGAAATAATGTCTAGTCTCTCAGCGAATACTTTTCCTGTAGATACTCTTCTATGACTTTTTTTTATTTATTCGTAAGATTTTATTTGAGAGGGCATGCGTGCAAGAGAGCACAAGCAGGGTGGCATGGGGGGCAGAGGGAGAGGGAGAAGTAGACTCCCCAATGAGCAGGGAACCTGATTCGGGACTCGATCCCAGAACCCTGGGATCATGACCTGAGCCAAAGGCGGAACCTCACTAACTGAACCACTCATGCGCCCCAACTTTGTTCTCTTAAGAGATTACTAGGGCTATACTAAGTACCTTACATTTCTGTATAAACTTTAGAATGATCTTGTCATTTACTCCAAAATAGCTTGCTGGGATTTTGACTGGAATTGCATCGAATCCATAGGTCAATTTGGGAATTAACACTTTTTTAAAAAGATTTTATTTATTTATCTGACAAAGAGAGAAAGATCACAAGTAGGCAGAGAGGCAGGCAGAGAGAGAGAGAGAGAGGGAATCAGGCTCCCTGCTGAGCAGAGAGCCCGATGCAGGACTGGATCCCAGGACCCTGAGATCATGACCTGAGCTGAAGGCAGAGGCTTAACCCACTGAGCCACCCAGGCACCCCAACAGTTTTCTTTTCCATATTGGACTACCTAGGATCTCTAGCACAATGCTGAAAAAATTCAGAGAGCAAACCTCTTTACCTTGTTCCCAATTCAATGTGGGAGCATTCAATATTTCAGTATTATGTATCATGTTAGCTCCATGTTTTTCACTGATAGCCTTTATTAGGATGAAGAAGTTCCTTCTATTCCTAGTTGAGTTTTTAATCATGAATGGGTATTGAGTTCTGTCAAAATAGTTTTTCAGTATCTATTGAAATGATCTTATTTTTCTCATTTACTTTGTCAATGTGGTGAGTTACATTCATTGACTTTGAAAACTCCATTATGATACATTATCCTTTTTATAGATTACTGGGATCAATTTTGCATCTGTGCTCATGAAGAATACAGCTTTATAATTTTCATGTATTACACTGTCCTTGTCTGGGTTTAGTATCGGGGTTATAGTGGCTTCACAAAATGTGTTTTTTGGTTTTAACTTGACTTTTTTTTTCCCCCAAAGATTTTATTTATTTGACAGAGAGAGAGAGACACAGCCAGAAAGGGAATACAAGCAGGGGCAGTGGGAGAGGGAGAAAGCAGGCTTCCCACCAAGCAGGGAGCCCAATGCAGGGCTCGATCCCAGGACCCCAGGATCATGACCTGAGCTGAAAGCAGAAGCCCAATGACTGAGCCACGCAGGTGCCCCTCTACTTGATTTTCTAGGAGTTTATGTAATAGTGGTATTATTTCTTCCTAATGTTTGATAAGAGTTCACTAGTAAAGGAGGATTTTAATGAATCTTGGAACACTGCATCAAAACTAATGATGTATTTTACGGTGACTAACAAATACAAAATAACAATGCAAAATTTTTTAACTACAAATTTTGTTTATTAGGTGTGTGGCTATTTACATTTTTAAATTTTGTTTTGTATTCATTTTGATAAATTGTATTTTTCCAGGACTTTGTCCCTTTCATCTATGCTACAGAATTTATTGGCATAAAATTATTCATAGTATCCCCTAATACTTTAAATGATTGTAGTCTGATGTTTCTTCTATCATTCCTGATACTGATAATTTGGGTTTTCTCTTTCTTGATCAGTGTTGCTAGAGGGTTATTAATATCACTAGGAATCAAATCTTTTCAAACAATCAACTTTTGAGTTTGTTATTTCCTATTTTTGTCTGTTTACCATTTTGCTAATTCATCTTCTTCTTATTATATCTTTTCTTTTCCTTACTTTGGGTCTAATTTGTTCTCTTCTGGTTTAAGGTGTAAGCACATATCATTGATTTGAGGCCTTAAAAATCACTCAGTTCAATTTTTTTTTATTCCCTGTGAATTCTCTTCTGATCCATGAGTTCAATTTTAACTTCCAGATATCTGCGGATTTTCTAGATGTCATACTTTTCTAAGTTAGTACTATAGGGGACAGGAAACATACTCTGTATAAGTTCAAGCTTTTGAAATTTATTAGAGACTTGCTTAAAGACCCATATATTGATGTACCTGTATGAATATTCCACATGTACTTGAGAATGTGTATTATACACTTATTGGGTATAGCATTGTAAATATGTCATTTAGGTCAAGACAAAGTATTGTTCAAAGTACTTCTGTAAAAGTATTTTTCAAAGTATTGTTCAAATGGTATACATCCCTTCTGATTTTTTTTTGGCGGGGGGGGGTCTTTTTGTACTGTCAATTATTGAGAAAAATGTATTAAAATTTCCAACTACAACTGTGGATTCATGTATTTCTCCTTTTAGTTGAGTCAATTTTTTCTTCAAGTATTTGGCAGCTTTGTTAATAAGCGCACATACTTTTAATGTTGTTATATTTTCTTGATAAACCCTTTTATCATTACAAAAACAATTCAGTCACTGATAATATTCCAAGTTTATATTTTCTGAAACAAAGACACAACAGCTTTTTCATGCTTGTTTGCATGGTGTATCTTTTTGCTATTTGTGTCCTTATGTTTAGAGTATATTTTTTGAAACAACACTCAGTTAATTGGGTCTTACTTTTTTATCCATTTGTCAATCTCTGGCTTATTCTCTAACTTTTTGGTAGGTCTTTGCTTCCTCATCAAAAATAAAATAGCAGCCTGGATGGAGGATAAATATAAACCATTACAACATTTTCTATGTTCAGTTTGAAGGTATATTCAATACTGGAATATAGAGTCCTGACAGAATTTCTGAAATCAGTAATTCCAAAACTTTCTTTCTTAACCTGGTTTGAGCCATGTACGCACCCAAAGACAATTTTCCCAATATTGTTTACTTTTACTAAAGAAAAAGTAGGTGATAATAAAGAATAAGAAAACAACAAATATGAATCACTTATCATATATTTTGTAAGAAAATTACATATGCTTTGTGTATGTTTTTATTATTAAACAACATATGATGAACATAAAAGTGAAATGGTCTTTTTTATTGCACCTACCTTGAGAGTAGGTTACAAACTACATGATTAACACATATTTCCAGGCAGCAAATATCAACAGTGAGTTTCACTATGCAAGTAAATTTGGGGAGATTATACATACAGAGTATGAACATTTCATTTGTGAACCACAGAGCCTATGTGGTTATATACTTAAAGGTTAGGGATCTAAGTCTAGCTTTTGCAAAATTAAAAACAAAAAAAAATACGCAAATGTACATCACTGGACCATACCACTGACCCACAGACAATTGAACTGATGCCATAAAACTGATTTATAATTCAACAGCTAGAATCTTGTCATTATTATTTAAAAGCTAAGATAGCAGCTATAATTGAAAGGCACAGCCAGTCAAAACCACTGTTAGACTGACAAAGTGTTCTTTCTTTCAGTTTCAAATTTTTCCAATGCCTGAATATGCGTTAGTACAGTTGAGTTTTGCAGTATTACCATACACTCATGGCAGCCAGACTTGTTAGAACAATACTGAATTAGACTGCTCAAATTCCAATAAGGTTTTCGTTTTCACTTACAAATCCTAAAGTTTAGTAACACTTAATATACAATTAATAAGTAGTCCTTAGCCTAAAATACAAGCAAATGAGACTCAATTTTTAACAATCAAAGAACTTCCACTATGAAATAGTTCACAACCCAGTAGGAACATACTATCACTGCTTTAGGGAACTGGCCTTAATAGATTAAAAATTACTTTTATTCACAGCAATTATCAGCAAGGCTAAGTGTTTAAATACCTAACAAGGATTCATGAATATTTAAATTTCTAAAAATCTTGTAGTATATATTGGTTTAATATCATTATCACTAATATTACTAACAACTACTATTTGTTGCATACCTATCATGTACTAGATATTCTTAGACTGCTTTCATATTAATATCTACAATCCTAAAACAATCACGTGGACATTAACATCTCCTTTTATAAGACAATAAGTACCCTGCATGTAAGTTAAACCACAAGCAAGTGATGAAATTAGGATTTGAACTCGGACTTTTCTCATTAGATAAAAAAGATCAGATTAATAAAAATATATCACAAAATTGGAATTTGATTTTACTCCACAAAGTAAATGGAAATATATAAGTGAGATGTAATACATACCAGAAATGGTATGTTTAATTGATGAGGCTTCCTCCATTTGTTTAATGACAAGTTTACCTTAGATCTAAAACTTCAAGAAACAAGCTTCTATGATTTAATTCATTAAGGAACTACCCATTCAATAACTATCCTTTTTTTCAGTATGCCCTACAAAACACTATTAGCAATCTACACTTTTTAATAATAAAAACTGTTGGTTTTTTTGTTTGTTTTTAAAGATTTTATTTATTTGTCAGAGAGAGAGAGAGAGACAGAGAGAGAAAGTGCACAAGCAGTGGGGGGCAGCAGGCAGAAGAAGCAGACTCCCTGATGAGCAAGGAGCTCCATGCAGGACTTGACCCCAGGAACCGGGGATCATGACTCTAGCCCAATGCAGCACTGAGCCACCCAGGTGTCCCAATAAAATTGTTAACAATACAATGTTAATGTTTACTTTTCAAGTGGGCTTTTCATAGTCAGTAAATCAGATAAAAAAGAATAAACACTGTATTTTTCTTTAACTCATTACCATGACATTGAAGTTCCCAGTAAAGTTTACCTATACCTTCTCTAAATGCCTATTCATAATTACATTCAACACTGCTCTTTCTTTTGTATATCCCAAAGACCCAAAGATCCTGTTGAACATATGGCACCATTCAAATTTTTGGTCAAGGATTTGACCAAGGCACTGAAGTTCTTAAAAAGCAAGATCTTATGTATGGTCCCACTTAAGCTTGGCATTATTATACCACATATAAAATCCCATTAGTAAAACCTGTGATCAAAACTGTTGTTACAATCAGTTGTAGTAACAATAGTTACACAGACAGCTATGACACTGAGCTGCTAGTTTCAGAACTTCTCTAGAGGCTTTCCCACATTTATGATATTGTTACTTTGTGACACTGCATCTTAAGTTTCAATTAATGGAGGAACTATATGGGTGGATAAATTTTTAGAAACACCAACTTGTTACCTTTTAGATCCCTACATTCTTATTTTAAAAAGAAGAACAAGAATATTAATCACTCTCTAGGATTCCAAACAAAAGAGTCAGACTCCAGATTCCCGTTCCCCAATATATATTCATGTGTGAGTTATTCTTACCTTGACCATTCATAAAAAAAAGACTGTAACTGAATCAGTAAAGGCACTTATTTTATAGGTCACTCCCCAGAACATAACTGATATGCTTGCAACATTCAACAATGCCCATTTTCTTTCTGGCATGAATTAGTAACTCATATCGGTATCACTAGATAATAGCAAGTCAACAGTTTTTGATTCTATTTTTTATCCACATTGTATATCATGACCAAGTACAAACACACCTATAGATATCCAGAATATCAATAGATGCACACAGATAACTAAAATTAAAATTTCATAAAACAATATTTAACTTTATTATAACCAGTGTTTTCTGATTATCTTGTATTCTATTTCTTTTAATGATGGCTGTGATCTACTATGGGATTTTAAACAATGACCTAGATGACCCATATTCTACCTTTGCCATTCCAAATTTTATATATATAGAAGTCTATCTATATATAGAGAGAGAAAAAATTGTGAACTACTATAGAGAAGTACATGTAGCATGTAGCAGATTGAATCACTTGTCCCAATTTTTCACTCCCCTATAATTAAATCATATACCCTACATGCTTACAATGGCTTCATAGTGGGCACAGTGTATTTGTGCACTTGTTGACTTGGACTGGCTATGCAACTTACTTTACCCAATGGGATGTTAATGGACATGACAGGAGGAAACTTAAAAAATATGTCTCTGTGGTTGGACATTCAATAATCTACTGTGAGAACATTCTCAAAGTACCCACTACATTTTCAGCCTGGGTTCCAATAATGACACAATTGGAACAAACCTGAATTTGGGACCAACCTGAAGAAGAATCTCTCCAGTTGGCCCAAAGACCATGGGCAAGAAATAAACAATGTACTGTTATATATGCCCCTGAGATTTTATAAGTTTGTAACACAGCAAAAGCTAACTAATAAACAGCACGAAGTAGGACTTATTTTGGATCAAAAGGCATGTGATGCAGGGTTGTTTTTTTTTTATGACTATTCAAAATTGCTTTTCTCTCACATAAGAATCTATCTGAAGGACACAGTTTATGAGGTTGTTTTTTTTTTTTTTTTTTCGTAAGAAGATGCTTTCCCAAAGGCTATCAAGTTTTGAGGCAAAATAAGCAAACAAAACCTCAGATAAGGACAAATTATCCAAATACCTTCTTTGTGCATGAGTAGCACACTAACACACACACAGAAAATGTTTCAAAAATAAAATAATACTTTTAAAGTGGGAAAGTTCATGTTAATACTCTACAGCAAAGACTCTTCTAGTAGCACATTAAAAACAATTCTAAAACCGAGGCACTCTTTTTTTTTCCCCCTGAGGAATTCTTTTAAAGAAAAAGTATCTCCAGGTTGAGTTTTCTAGAATTACCACCTTGATATAATCCTACCTTATTCTTGGAGTATGTCAAGGAATTTTCTGAAATAAAAAGAAAAAAGAATGTTACCACTTAAATGCTGTTTGTGAAATACTCCATAAACAAATAATATAAATATCAAGCCAGTAATAAGTTAATAGTTCTAGAAAATATAATTTCTACCTGTATAGCAGAGCAAACATTTTTAAATGTTATCCTCACAGTATAGAGAACTAGATAGGATTCCAAGATCCTCAACCCAATGCAAAACCAGAGCCAAAGAGTTGAGACCATCCTAATTTCCCCAAGGTCATGTTTCTGTGGTCTACTAACCAATGCAAATTCATTCATGGCTGCCTCACAATAGCTTAGATCCCAGAAACTCATCTAAAGAACATACAAGGAAAGTGCTACTACATTTTCTTCATTTGTTGGCCTTATGAAGTAAGCATTTAGATTTGAGGAGCCAGTGACTGATTTACAACAAAGGGGCAAATATGTAATGACTTAGATTATATGGCCAACTATCTTCTGAATAGAGATAGAAAAGCAGCTTCTCCATTCTTGTACTCTGTTTCAAGAATGACTAGAATATTTCTACTAGACTATTTAAACATTTTTTCTTGGCATATTTACTAAACATTTTTTCTTGGCATACTTACTAAGTATCTTTATTCTCAGCAATTTGAAAAATTCAAGCACAATAGTTTTGCCACAAATTAATGTGTTCTTCCCCCATAGTACAAAACATAAACCATTACTGCTAAGATTTCTTATCAAGAGGTACTTTGTTCTTAGAGCAGCCAAAAGGGCAAATCAAAAGAGCAGGCAGTAACTGAAGTCAGCCACAAAGTTGTGAAAAAAAACTAGGGAAGTAATTAAACTTCAATCATCCAGCTGGCCTGAGGTTTATTCCCTCCCTATAGCTCTCATTCTTCCCAAGTTGCCTTGGATACCAACACCCACTCCCGAGATCTCACAGGGGTGGATTTCTTAGTTGAACTACACTTGTTCAACACAAAGGAGGATTTAGTTAAGTCATGATTTTCCATTTAACACAATGAACATGAACTGTAGCCAATTCCTGGTCTTCCTTATTCTGGTCAAAGAGTAATCACCTCAACCACATTCTCACTCCTCTGTGTTCTAATTTAAAGCAATATTTTCAATTAAGCATTGAAAGCTGATGAACTTTAGAAGGTAACAGAGCACCACTGTTCAACAGAAATACAACGCAAGACAAAGTGTGAGCCATGTGTGCAATTTAAAATTTTCTAGTAGCCACATCACAATAAAAGAAACACATAAAATTTATACATTTTAACCCAATACATCAAAAATATTATCATTTCACCATATCCTGAATATACAATTATTAATGAGGTATTTCTATATTCCTTTTTCATATAGAGTCTCTGAAACCCAGGGTGCATTTTATGTTTCCGTGCATTTTATGTTTTGGCACATCTCAATTCAAACTAATCACATTTCAAATGCTCAATAGCCACATGTGGCTACAGGCTACAACACTGGACAGTACAGACTGTAAAAATCTTCATCAGGGATCACTAGATACCTATTACCGTTCTTTCACGAATTACGTAAGAGACTAAAAGATGGATAAGAGTGCTGAATATAAAACTGATCTAGATTCAGACACTCTTCCCCATCATTTAAGTGAAAATTTCAAAGGATATAGAAATATAGAGATTTTTCTCTGGAAAATAGGTTGTAGCTATAACCTAGGGTACAATTGTTGAATTTTAGGAGCCAGAGAAGATCATTCTTTGCACAGATGTGGAATGAAATTATGATTCCTTTTCTATCAAATCATAGTTTTAGAACTGGAATCATTCAAAGCTAGATTTCAAAGACTAAAAAACTAAATTGAAAATTTTTGATCAGGATACACAATGAGTGCATCTGTCACTATCAAACTGGGAAAAAATATTCATTCAGAGTTAAAATTGATTTATTCTTTTTCATATAACATTACCTATCCTGTGTGTCCTTTGTGCACCTACATAGGTATCAAAAATTCGCTGCAATTCACATTTTCCAGTCATCTGTCGTAAGAGCCATTTCATCCAAAAGCGGAAAAAGTGCCCATAGAAGAACTCCCACAAAGAAATAAACATTTTTTTAATCCTGTTGAAGGAAATATATGACAGATTTAATGACCTTAAATTAGATTTAAAAATGGAAAAAAATAGTTAATTCGACTTATCAAGTCCCAAAGTGTATCTATCATGTTATTCCACTCGGTCTACTTTGTAGTAGTATTTAGGCATGTAAGAAAACAATGGCAGATGTAATAAATACCATTTAGATCAGTTAAATAATGGATGGTCAAATGGTCAATTTATCACTTTTTAGGAATTAACTGTAAAAATCAAACTACTTACTTAGCTTCAACTTCTCAGTTCCCTATATTCTCTGAGAACGGGGCTCAACAGTTCAAGAACAAAAGGGACACAACTTAGCAACAATTAAATCAAATATGCCATGCATCTGAATGGTTTGTATCACGAAGAGCTCTTTTAGCCCCGATGTATATAGTTCCAGCTACATCTGTCCTACAGTCAGGAGATTCCAGCGAATAAAAGCACAACATACGGCTTACAAACTGAAGTATATACGTTGAACCCAGAGTGGATCACACCCCGGCTAATAATTGTTGGTTTTCCATTCAAGAGGTGAAGGGCAGAAATACTGATTAAGAGTAATAAACTAAACGGAATCTTGACGCCATGAGAGACATCTTGAACTTCTAAATGAAGCGGGCGTGGGGTGGGGGGGAATCCAGTGAGAAGCTGCTTTAAAATAAAAATGCTTTATCTCCTTCCTGCCTTCAACATTCCCACAGATACATCATCTCTCGACTCCGGCCCGAGGGACTGTCAAATTTGAAATCCCCGCAGGTCAGTGCAGAAGCAACGCCCACCGTCAGCGATGGGGGCAGAACTGCGACTTTAAAATGAATCCATCTAGTCCGCGCTCAATAGGACAAAAGAAGCGAGAACTGCCCAGCGCGGGGAACGCAAGCCTCGAGGCGCCTGAGCTCCCCGGACCTCGGGGAGTCGCTGCGCGGAGCCCCCCTTCCGGAGCCTGGCCGAGCCCAGGTCGCGCGCTGCCCGCGGGTGGGAAAGTACGGCTCGCACAAAGCCCCGCCGGCCTGGGCACCCCCGGTTTTCCTTAGGACACCGAGGGGCTCAACCAGCCCGCGCGCCCTCAGCGCAGCCGCACCAAAGCAGCGCCGGCCGAGAGGAAAAGAAACAGCAGCCACCTCACAGGAGCGGAAGAACTAGGGGGGAGCTGGAGCTGCCTCGGTTTCCCCAACTGCAAACAACCGGCAACGGAAACGACGCTACTCGCGGAGCACTCCCTGCAAGCACCGCGACCCGGAAGTCGGGGAGGGAGGCCGCGGGAACTCCCTCCCCGGGACCCTGCCCTCCCCCGCCCCGCCCCTCCCGCCACTCCGATTGGCCCGAGCTCCACCAATTGCCCACGCCAGAAGGCGGTAGCTCTGAGTCGCTGGCGCGCGTGCTCGGATTCTAGGGACGCCCAACGGTTTCCCTGGCAACGACTTCCTGGCGGCACGCCCAGCGCCGAAGGTTGGTCCGTCAAAAGTGCCGCTCGGGACGTACTTCTCGCCTTAAACCTCAGGTCGTTTGCGCGGGCGGGAACTGTGTGCTACCCCTAAGCTCCAAGAACTCACGGAGAAACAGCGTACTTCTGGTAACTTCATAGCGCCAAGGTTGCAGAAGCACTTTCGCCTACGTTTAATATTAATTCTGCGAAGTATTTACTAATAGCCCTACTTTATGGATGAGGAAACGGGATTTACGTTTAATGACTTGACCATGGCTAATACAAAGCAAAAAAAAAAAAAAAAAAGAAAGAAAGAGGAGGGACGCCTGGGTGGCTCAGTTGGTTAAGCGGCTGCCTTCGGCTCAGGTCATGATCCCAGCGTCCCGGGATCGAGTCCCACATGGGCTCCTTGCTTGGCAGGGAGCCTGCTTCTCCCTCTGCCTCTGCCTGCTGCTCTGTCTGCCTGTGCTCTCTCGCTCTCTCTCTCTCTCTCTCTCTAACTAATAAATAAATAAAATCTTAAAAAAAAAAAAAAGAGGAGAGCTCTATGTGTTGAGTAAAGAAGTTGGGACTTTGTCCTAAAACCAAGAGTATCCGGAGGAAGAGCGTTCCAGGCACGAGAACCACAAGTGCAAAGGAGCGTTCTTCATAAATGGGAGAAGAGCACGAAGGCCAGTGTGGCTGGAGGAGCAAAGGATAAGGGGAGAGTAGAATCTAAGTACAAAGGACAGCTTCCATGGAGAAAGAACCTACCCCCACCCACCCACAACTCCTCATCCCTCAGTCCCATTTCTCAAAAGCAACTGGCATTAGTTTCTTCTTCATACTTCCAGGAATATTTTATGCAAGTGTGTACTTGCATAATCCTGCATCCCCTTATGTGTTAACACACATTGCAGCACCAATACACACTTTTCCACACTTCAACATTTTTTCAAAAGGTGCTAATTGTAAAACATTAGACACATGAAGCCCCATGGAAGCAACCCAAAATCAACGGACATGTACTATAATAATAGAATCATAGCATCTTGGATCTTGAAGGGAACTAAAAGATCTCATTGAATGTTTTTTGTTGTACATGAAAAGACTCAAAAAGGCAAAGTACACAGCCAGTTTGGCAAATTAAGAAGTGGAAACAAACATATTTAAGGGTCTTTCAATTATTACACAAGTGCTTTGTATCATTGAAAGTGAGATAGTCCTGTAGCACCATTACATAACCCTTCTACTTTTTAAAAAATCCTTCTACTTTTAAAATTTGCTATGCTGAGAGTACGGAGTATAAAGAGAAACTGTCTTCTTGTCTCCATGCTGCCTGTTGGTCCATTTCTATCTATGTTTTCTTCCAAGAGAAAGTAATGGTAACCTGTTTGGTTAGAACCTGAAAAGTTGATTGAATTGCATTTATTGGAAGCAAAGTCACTGTACATTAAAATGTCATGTGCCCCGGCCAGGAGACCCGACAATGACCACAAGCTCTTCTCAGATAAAAAATAAAATAAAAAAGATTATCATGTGCATATGACATTTGCCTCTTCTATTTTCACTAATTCATTTACATGTAACTGGCAGATATATTAAGCACTTCTTGTCTCTCAGGGAAGATTGTCCTTCCCCCTTTCTCTCTTATTCTCTTTGATTTTCTTCTTTCATGTGGCTGGCTAACTGATGGTTAACTCGGGATTAGAATTGTGGCTTCAAGGAGAAGGTGGGACCCCACTTAGGTCTCTGAACTAATCTGTGTGCTTTTACCCGGTTTTGTCAAATAGCCTAAATGGAAAACAAAGCCTATGGTGTAATGGCGTTTGGTTATATTTTTGAGTAGTACTAAGGAATCCTTGTGTTCTTAGATTCTCAGACTAAACAATCCAGCACTGTTGATTTTAGAAATTGCTTAATGGAAACGTTGTTTGGCATGACTTAATCAATAGCTCATTGCAATGTTCGGCATTTGATCCATAGAGGAATCAAATGCCCCCTTTCAGAGTGTGTGAGGTTTGGAATGCAGCAAATTTATAGTGAGAAGGAGAATTGTATACTCCTTTCATTAACAGTAAAATGGATTCTCTCCTGTGGAAGCATAAAAAAATATGAAGGACAAAAAAATAATAAGGATAGTGGCAACACTGATTGGTTGTAAGATGAATTGTGCTATACTTCTCTAAATCTATTTTAAATGCTATACACTGTAATTAGGGGGACCACCTCATACGTATATGGTTCCCCATTTGATTCTTTTAGTGGAAGAGGAAATATACAGAATGCCAAAGCAGATTGTTTCTCATATCTCCCAGTACCAAGCTTTACCAATGAAAAGAAAGTTGAAACTATTCAGAATTAAGCTAATGGACTGGGGTAAAATGGTAACCAGGACAAAGGAAATAAATATTGAATCAGGTTAAATGATTTCTATGATTGCTTTAAAAAAGAAGGGAGAGTGAGAGGGAAGAGAGAAGCAGGAAATTGGAAAACCTACCAGGGGCTTGGTAGCACATTTGATAGCAATAGCTGAGAGGAGGGACACCTACTCCAACTCCCACATCCACCTCACCTAAGCTAACCTATCAGATCTATTCTGGTTATCCCAGCCTGGGAGAGTTTCAAGCCAATGATGCTAAAGAGAAATAGGGAAGTAAAGAGTGTTTAGCACAGGATAGTGATTTTGATTCATCCGTTAAAGTTGTTAAAGGAGAAAAGGACAATTAACTGGAGGGTCAATAAATCTTCATTTGATCCCTGGTAGGAGGTCTAATATTGTTTGATGAAATTAATTTTGAGTGGCAGAGGGTAGTGAAATACTTTTTGGGATTAGTGAATGATGATGCAAAATGTAGCACAATACCAGCAGAAGAATGGAAGGACGATATTAAGGTATGAAAATTCAAGTTTGGTAGCACCGGCATCACCACGAAACTGAAGAGAAAGAATGAGAAAATGATGAAGAATTAGATGAAGAATAAGAAAGAACTATTCAGGGACGCCTGGGTGGCTCAGTTGGTTAGGCAGCTGCCTTCGGCTCGGGTCATGATCCGGGCGTCCTGGGATCGAGTCCCACATCGGGCTCCTTGCTTGGTGGGGAGCCTGCTTCTCCCTCTGCCTCTGCCTGCCATTCTGTCTGCCTGAGCTTGTTCTCTCTCTCTATCTAATAAATAAGTAAATAAAATCTTAAAAAAAAAAGAAAGAACTATTCAGTTCTTGACTTTAGCAGAATATATAATTAGAATCAATGTGACGATGGTTCTTGTCACTACCAGCTTAAAGCCAAATGTTTTAAGAGACAGAGGAGTCTGCCCTTCATGTAGCTTTAATTGGACATGCAAAATGAAAGACCTAAGAATTGCCCAAACCTTCCTTTATAGTAAATATAAGGCAGTGTCAGATTTTGGAAGGACCCAGAAAATCTCACCTTTCATTAAGGAAACAACGGGAGCAGAAGAGCTAATCTCCACTAATGTTTTGCATTAATCCTCTGTGGCCTAGGGGGAAGAAAGAAGAAAGAAAGAAAGAAAGGAAGGAAGGAAGGAAGAGAAAAGAAAAAAGAAGGCTCTTAAAAATAACATGTTAACTGTTATGATTTAACCAAAGTAGTTTCCATGATTTAAAGAAGTGTCTGTTATGCCAAGCATTGTAAAAACTATAAGAGGTTCAATATGCCAACTGGGACTGGGATTTTTTGTGATCATTTCAGTGAATGCTGTCTTCTCCATCCCACTCTCAGAACTCAAGCACCATTTTCTTGTACACGAGAAGGAATGCAATATTTGTTCATGGTCCTTCCCTCAAGATATCTGACCTCTCCAACTCACTGCCACAATTGGTGAGATTGAGTTTAGACATGATTACCATCAAAATTAAGTTAATTCATTGTATTGATAACATTATGATTATTTCTCCTTTGAAAGAAGAAACTCACAAGATATGAGATATGTAGTGGCAAATATAACTAACCAAATGGTTCATCAATACAGATAAAATTTAGAACTTAATGCAGTCTTTGAAATTTCTAAAGATCATTTCGGACAACCAGAGGTATTCTATGAACAGTAAATAAATACATAACTATTTCTCCAGGACTCTGTCAATAAAAAGAAGGCACAATACCTTTATGAACTATTTGGAAAACTATGAAAAATATATAATGGGCAAAGGCCCAAGTATGCTCTGAGACCCTCCGATTCTTATACATTCACACATAATTTTCCAAGTTTCTGACACAGAATACAGATTGGAGGCTTTGAATAAGATGATACTGCCGCCTCGTGGCGATCACTGGGATTTTTTACTCAAAAAGTTCCTGATGATGGCGCTAGAGAGCCGGTTTACCAGACACTGGTGGGCTCTAATGAAAACAGTTCCCCAACTTAAGAGGAGCAAATTAATATCAAGACCCGAACGACCTGTGATATGATATATGTGATATCAGAAAGAAGTTGTGATAAAGAGGAAGCTGCACAACAAGTTCTCAAATAAAATGGAATTTGTGTCATGAGAGGATTCTCTGAGGAGTTAGAACACACCCATGACCCATGACCACATAGCATCTGTGCTTTCAGACAAATTCATAGTCCACTTCTCCGGCTGACCAGTTTAAACCTCATGACTTTCCTTTCACCAAAATAAAACTAGTTTCTTGGTTTATCCATGAGGGGTCCTGTATCCTAACAACTCCAATGTAAAAGTCTGCTACCATCTGCTGTGCAAGCGGTAAACACCCAGTGAAATAAGGCAAAGGCAAGTTCAGGCAAGAGAGAACTGTTTTCTACCTCAGGGCAATGTCCACATGTTCAAAGAGTAGTGGGCCAGTCATCAAATGAGAATCTTGGTGAGGGAACATAAGAATACTCCCAGGGCAGGTGATAAAATTGTGGAAGCCCCTAGAAGGCTTCCCAAGGAGGATTTTAGTGGATCATAGAAATGCCTACTACAGGGCGCCTGGGTGGCTCGGTCGTTAAGCATCTGCCTTCAGCTCAGGTCATGATCCCAGAGTCCTGGGATAGAGCCCTGCATCGGGCTCCCAGCTCAGCAAGAAGCCTGCTTCTCTCTCTCCCGCTCCCCCTGCTTGTGTTCCCTAGCTTTGTCTCTCTCTGATAAATAAATAAAATCTTTAAAGAAAAGAAAAAAAAATGCCTACAACAAGAAGTGAGCTGGTTCAGCAGGGGAATGGAATGCCTAGGTGTTGCCCTGCCAATTTCTCGAAGTAGCTAAGTGGGTAATAATGTGGGTACAGTGGTGCCAAGGTGAGGCAAGAGTGGGAAGAATAATGGTATTATTCCACTTGTCGCTTACCCGTGCCACTAATGTGGTAGGAGACTGTTGACTGCTAATGACAACAACAAAATTAGCCATTTAAAGATGGCATTCAGGGAAATCTCCTGGGCAAAAGAATCCAAGCATAAAAGCCAGTGTAGGATACAGGATTACTATTTGCAGTCCCTGTAGGATCCAAATGAGTTTGACATTTATTCTCTCCTGGACTAAAGCCCAAACACTCTCCAGGGCTATTTGGTTCCCTATCATACATCTCTTTGTGTGGGGTGTCCCACTTGGATGAGGGGGCACCAAATGTGGGCGGCACGGGCAGTGAAAGAACTCATCCAAAGCAGAACAAAAGAGATAAAAGTTGGGGCGCCTGGGTGGCTCAGACAGTTAAGTGGCTGCCTTCAGCTTAGGTCATAATCCCAGAGACCTGGGATCAAGTCCTGCATCGGGCTCCCTGCTCAGCAAGGAGTCTGCTTCTCCTCTCCCTCTGCCTGCTGCTGCTTCTGCTCTCTAAATAAATAAATAAAATCTTTTTTAAAAAATAGAAAAAAGATAAAAGTTTATTGAATACACTGCAAGGGAGCAGCAGGCAGGGCAGAAAGGAGAGACCGAGGTGAGGAGGCTTGGAGGTGATGGTGAGGGGCCCTAGTAATAGGGCAGGGTGAGGGAATATAGGGACGTGAAGAATTTTCCTTTTTTTGGTAACCTTATGAACTGTGCCTACCTTGTTGAATTGGTCATTTAGGGCCTATAGGTATTTCCAGGTGGGTCACTTAAAGAGCCTGTTTGCACTCGGCTTGATGGCGGCCACAGTGGGCCCTTTCACCTTGCTCCACACTCTAGACCAAAGAATGCATTCTGCATTCCAGTGTGCAGAAATTGGCCCCTCCAATCCTAACATAGGGACACATCAGATTCTTTGCCATCTATAAAGTAGCTGTTAAACTGAAACTAGTACTGGTATTGAAAATACAATGTGAAGATACAGAGGGCTGGCTGCCTCAATTAGGTGAATGTGTGTTTTGTCCCTTTATTATAAGGGAATCTAACTCAGGGACAGCCAAATGGAAGAGATCCGTAGGACAGTGTGTGGAGAAAGAGGCACAAAGCTTCTACACTCTCAGAGCACCCCAGGTCCCCCCAATCTCCACATGGTCCCCAACCCAGATGCTCTCCTAATGCCGTCCATTCTGGTTTATGGAGGCTTTATTACATAGGCACGACTGACTAAATCTTCAGCACCCTTGGAGATTTTACTCAATCTCCTGCCCCTCTCCCATCCCCAGAGGTCAGGGGTAGGATAGGACTGAATGTTCTTTTTTTTTTTCTTTTTTAAAGATTTTTATTTATTTATTTGACAGAGAGAGTGAGAGACACAAGCAGGCAGAGCAGTAGAGGGAGAGGGAGAAGCAGGCTCCCCAGTGAGCAGGGAGCCTGATCCCAGGACCTGAGATCATGACCCGAGCCGAAGGCAGTCGCTTAACCAACTGAGCCACCCAGGCGCCCCAGGACTGAATGTTCTAACACCCCTCACACCCTGTGCCTTTGATGCTTTCCAAAAGTGACTTCATTAACATAACAAAAATCACTTTTATCCGTCTCTCTCAGGAAGTTCTAAGGGTTTTAGGAGCTCTGTTGCCAGGACTGGCTGAAGACACAATATATATTTCTTATTAGAAATCACAATATGGCAATGGGAATGAGTGGGTGGGAGATGAGAACTCTCTCTTTCCCATTGTACACACTTATTTTAGTGGACCCCGTGCTTAAGGGACCAACATTTCACTTGGAAGACAGAGTGGAAGGGAGAATTGCTGCCCAAGACACAATTTCCATTCCTTTCTACATAAATGTGCATATTTTTAAGGAACCCGCTTGTGTTGGATAGTGACTTCACATCATGTGGCCAAGTAAGGATTGGCTGTATGTTTCTCCTAGTGACCTCACAGAGTGGGAATATAGCCATATTGTACTCGACTGAGACAATCCTACCCCCTTCCTCCTGGGAATGGACAAAAGGAGGGCCCTGGCAAGTTTCCAACTGCTGCTCTCCTTGTGGATTGAGAGTGTGGCTGAACCAGAGGCCCTTGCCTGGGGAGACTAAGTCTATATTCTGACAGGTGATAAGTGGAGAAAAGATGAAATTTTAAAAGAAGGAGAACAAGTAAATGATGATGCTGGGGAAAGAGACTGTTATTCTTAGTCCTCTAGAGTGTCTGATAGTAGGGGCAAGGGGGTGACTCAGTCAGTTGAGCATCTGCCTTCGGCTCAGGACATGATCCCGGGGTCCTGGGATCAAGCCCCATGTCTGACTCCCTGCTCAGCTGGGGGCCTGCTTCTCCCTCTTCCCTTGCTTGTGCTCTCTCTTTCTCTCTCTCAAATAAATAAATAAAATCTTAAAAGAGAGAGAGTGAGTGTGTGTGTGTGTGTGTGTGTGTGTCTGATAGTAACAGAATAACACTTATTACAGTGATTTCTCATAAAAGCCACATCATGGTTGATGACGGGATGAGGCCTCAGATCTGTTCTCCCTGAAAACTGGATTGAAGCAGATTCACATGTTTGGCCTGAAAACTCCACCAAGAGTTTCTGGAGAAAACCGTGACCCAGGGCCCCTGAGCCCCTGCCCCAATGGTAGAAGACTGGTACTGTTATCTGGGTTGTGACATATGAGCCATGCTGGTTTTTCTGCTGCTTTTCTAGGTACCTGATTTGGTCATCTAGGTGGTCTCCTCGTTTTTGTTAAGACCGGAACTATGCGTTGTCGAGGCTTCTGGCAGCCTACCTGATGCTTTTGTATGAACGAATATGAGATGCATTCCTTGCTCTGAACAGTCCTGCACCAGAGTGCAGCTGGAGCGTGTGCTGGTCTCAGCCTTCACCTAGGTGGACCTCTTTGGTAGGATTACAATCTATCAATTCAGGGGACAATTCTAGACACTTGAAGCCTTTTTCCCCCAATCAGGCTTGTCTTGGTACATTCAGGGATATGAGACAAATTTAACATCTAGAATATAATGACCAGAGCACATCAGGGAAACTTCCCCCCGCCCCACAACTGGTGGCAGAGAATGTGCTATCTTTATTACATAGGTATTTTGGGATGATTTTAGCAAAGAGAATACACTAGGTAATCTATACTTTTTTTCCAAATCCAACTTATGATTCTATGAAGGGCTGCTGTTCAGTGATTCTCAAAGAGTCAACTTTTGGATCATCAGTATCATCTGGGACTTGTTAGAAACGCCCCTTTTAGAGTCCCAGCCTTACTCCACTGAATTGGAAACTGAAGGTAGGCCCAGAACTCTGTCTAACAAGGTTTCCAGGTGATTCCTTTTTTTTTTTTTAAGAGTTTACTTATTTGTGGGAGAGAGGGAGAGGGAGCACCCATACACACAAGCAAGGGGAGCAGCAGGCAGAGGGAGAGGGAGAGGGAAAAGCAGGCTCCTCACTGAGCAGAGAGCCCTAAGGGGGACTCGATCACAAGACCTTGGGATCCTGACCTGAGCCAAAAGCAGAGGGTTAACTGACTAAACTGCCCAGCCATCCCTCCAGGTGATTCTTATTTAAGAAGAACGGCTGTCATAGATGATCCTTAAAAGTTCCTTTCAGTGCTGTCATTTTCCTGAATTGTGCTGAACAGATGGCACTCAGGTTGGTACAGATGACTTATTTCTAAATAACATGAAACAGACAACAGGGCCAGGACAACCGGCATTTTATCAAGTTTTTATCTTTCAGATTCTTTCCACCTCCGGGATCCTACATACATACAGAACTAGAAAAATCTGGCCCCACTAAGTTTATTTTTCTTTGCTCCTAACAGTCCTGAGACCACCATTCAGACTGAAGTTAACTCAAGAAGCCTGGGTAGCTTTAGGGCTGGTCATACCCCCAGAGAATACTCTTCCCATTCCCATTGTTATTCCCATAAATATTCTTATACATATTGACCATTATCTGGCCTGGCAATTCTCTACTTCCCATGGTCTGAATGTGCCACTAATTTTAGAAAACAAATTGCAAAAGGGAAGTCTGAAGGCCCTTGAAAATGCTACTGCATTCTTTAATCCACTGGATTTCCTGGAGTGGTGTTTATTGTTGGCGTGAACGGTAAGGAGCTAGCAACTATGGGTAGTTTGTTGAGAAGATCGCTCAGTTGTACTACAGGCATGGGTTTCAATCACTACTTTTGATCTGTAAGACACCCTGGAATCCACAGGAGGGAGCAGGATATGGAAATATGGAAGGCACAATCTTGTAGTGACTCAAAGCATGGTAAAAGAAATAAAATATGTGCATAACAAATAAATATGGCGCACGTCGAGTGTCCTGAGGGAGGACCCAAGTGCTACAAGTTTTCAAAGAGGATAGAGATTTCTGTACACATGGACGATCAACGAAGTCTTCAGGTAGTGTCACATCAGCTGAGTCTTGAACACTTTTGGAAGGTAGGGACATGAGCGTATGCGGTGCAGTCCATGTTTGAGCATGAAGAAAGCGGAGCCTAGAACCAGCAGGTGACCTTTTGTATCTCCAGTAACTAGTTCAGTGACTGGCACAGAGGAGATATTGAGTGACTATGTGTTCTGACTCATAGACAAACCATTGACTGATTATCATGGGGTTTTTAAAAGATTTTATTTATTTATTTGAGCAAGAGAGAGAGCAGGGGGGAGGGGCCGAGGGAGAGGGAGAATCGGACTCCCCGCTGAGGGGACGCAGGACTCCATCCCAGGAACCCCGGGATCATGACCTGAACCAAAAGTAGATGTTTAACTGACTGAGCCACCCAGGCACTCCTGATTATCAAGATTTGGGCTTTTCCTTTCTTTGGAAAAAAGACAAAAGAAAAAAATAATTATACAAAATGGAAAACACAGAAGACACACGCTGATTTCAAAAACATTAAGATGTGAGAGCAAAGTGCTTTTCTGAATCTTGAAAACATGGTATTTGGTGAGTTTGAGTGGAGTAGACCTTTTGAGTACTACATTAGAGGTATCTACATAGCTGGAATAGGGAGGATAGCTGGAAAGGTAGATGGAACCAGATTGTGTAAGGGCCTGGATTCCATGCCAACAATTTTCACTTTTAACAGAGTTGCTGAAGGACTTTTGAGCAGGCGGTCTGCTCAAAATAATAATATAGAAAAAATAATTAATGGTATTTAAACGCTATAAACTATGGGACAGCTCTCCGCTGCTCTGTGGGGAAAAAAAATTAGAGTTAGTGAGAAAATTAATACTGTTTCTGACGAGCAACAGCAGAGAACCAAAATGTATTGAGTGTTACATAATGACAAGGAATATGCTAATTGGCTTTGAATGTTATTTAACTCAGCAACCTAGAATGCATATTACTCATGTCATGTTTTTGTTGAGGACCCCTACTTTAAAGAGGATTAAACACTTTCCCAGTATACTGCTAGTGGGTTCTGACATTTTTCAACACAAAGCTAAAAGTGTGAAACGAGACCAAGTAAAAGGACCGAGATATTGAATTTGGAGATTCCCGTGCGGAAGAGCGTCTCCCCCCAGGTCAGTCTTTCTTCACCCAGCTCCACAGCCCACGAGGCAGGTCCGAAGGTCTAGTACACTACACAGAACTTCCTGGTCGTGTGGCTTCCAGCAGAGCTTAGCTAATGGGATGGGGGAGAATAGAGTTGAGGATTGGCTCCCAATCCTGGGATCTGGCTGGGTGACTGCTCAACGGAAAGTCACAACTCCTGCCATCAGCACATGAGAAAACCCAGCTTATAAAGGTATTCTCAGGTTGGCATGTGTTCTAATCTTTTTTCTCTTTCAAGGAGCCAGAAACTAGCTCAGCCAGTGGTATAGTGCTGGTTTGTAGAATGCTTTTTACCAGACCCAGCCAGTAAGAAGATTGATCAGTAGGGAGAATCCAAATAGCAAACCACAGTTCAAGGACCCCAAAGAGAGTCTCAACCTGATTTTCTTTTTTTCCCCTCTTTTTTCTTTTTTTAAGATTTTATTTATTTGACAGAGAGATATCACAAGTAGTCAGAGAGGCAGGCAGAGAAAGGGGGAAGCAGGCTCCCTGCTGAGCAGAGAGCCAGATGCACAGGACCCTGAGATCGTGACCTGAGCTGAAGGCAGAGGTTTAACCCACTGAGCCACCCAGGCGCCCCCTGATTTTCTCCTAGTATTTCCCACGCTTGGTTTTTAAAGGGCTGAGAAATGGATACCTTGAACTTGGCATAGTTTAGCAAGTCTCCCTTGAGCTACTCATCTTTTTTTTTTTAAATTAGAGTGAGAGAGAGAGGGAAGCAGGCTCCCTGCTGAGTAGAGAACCCAATGTGGGGCTTGATTCCAGGACCCTGAGACGATGACCTGAACCAAAGGCAGAGGCTTAACCCACTGAATCACCCAGGCACCCCTGCCCTACTCATCTTATATATAATTTCTTTCCTCCACAAACATTGATTCCCTGCTCCTTTCCTGGGGGAGGATGTACCAACGTATGAAAGATGAAGGGATTAAGCTGAATGTCTAACATTGGTCATTTCCCATACAAAAATCTAAGCCCCCTAAGTTATTTGGGCATTTGATGGCTTTCATTTAAAGCTAAAGATACATATTTTATTTAGGACCTTCTTATCATATTTTATTTAAAAACTCTCTATGTACACGATTTGTGGAGGAACCACTTCTAGCTGTGTGTCCTGTAGCAAATTGCTCCATTTCACAATGGGTCCTATTTTTTCAAGATAAAATGAAGAGAACAATAGCATATTAGAACTATTGTTATCTTGTCTTTAAAAAATTGGGATGTTGGAGGATTTATGAGATAGTATGTACAAACTGCTTAGCCTAGGGTCTGGGACAGAAGTCACAGCTACAGGAAAATAAAGCAAGCTCCTGAGCATCCACCAACCACAGGCTAGGCAGTGGAGAACTTTCCCAAATTTCATGACATTGAACTATCAGCAAGAGGTTCCAGATGCTAAGTGCCGAGCCATGGAATTGGGCTCCCAAAAGGCGGCCGTGCCGGGAGGGCCCCCAGCTACAGGCGCGGAATGGGGGCCGGAGGCAGGGGGCGCGGGGGCGCGCGTCCAGAGGCGCAGGCGCGGTGCGCGCGGCTCCTCGTCGCGGGCCGCTGCGCATCGCCTCCACTCGCCGGGCTGCGAGCCGCTGGCAGTCAGGCCAGCTCCATGAGGACCAAGCACGTGAACGTGCTGATCGCGCTGGCCGCCGCCATGCTCTTCAGCTTCTCCTGCTTCTGCATCTCCAGGATGACTCAAACCAGTAAGCTGCGGGTGGCCTCTCCGCCGTCGTTCCCGCCCGCCACTCCGGCTTCGGGCCTGCGGGGTTGCCAGGGCGATCGGGACGCGGGGGAAAGAGAGGGGCGACGTGAGAGCCTGGCGCTGCCGCCCGCTCTCGTAGGAGGTGTTTTGCAGATGCAGCCCCGGCGTCCCCGTCCGACTGACGGTTAGGCTGTAACGCGCGCCCTTAGTCTACCCGGGTGGCCGCGACCCCCGCCGGGCGCGCGCGCTAACGGATCGGCCTCTCCCGGGGCTAGGGGCTCCCGGCGCTGTCCCGCCACCACGCGTCCTTTCCCCCCGAAGGTCGGAGGGTCCAGTTTGCGCCCAGCTTCCCGCCGCCCGCTTCTTGTTCTTCCCCAGGGTTTCCAGAAACGTGCCTGTCTGAATTAAAAACTCTTCTTACAGAGCCAACACCTTCCCACCTTCGAGTTTCGAGTTATGTTAGTTACTGAACCACATTTCAAGGCTCCCGAGAGTGTTTTTTGCGAGGCCAGAAAGGGGTGCGATGATGGAGAGCCCATTGAGAGCACGGGTGTGGCTCCTGAACTTTCTCAGATGAGTCATGCGGCTGGCGTTATTACTTCGCAGCAGGCCGACGTTTTAATTCATCTTGTTTTAGGGCTCCCAGGGTAGCAAACAAACGTAGGGATTGCCCAGGGAAATTTGAACTTTGGATAAACAGTGAGTAAACGTTTAGTATAAAAATTGCACAGGCTATATTTTTACCAAAAGACTTACTGTTTATCTGAGTTTCAAATTTAACTAGATTTCCTGCATTTTGACTTTCAGCTCTACTTGTCCAAGGTCCAGTGTAACATTTTAGCGTCCATGTAGTTGGATTTTGAATTTAAGCTAATTTTAAGTTAATATATTTTAAGCCAGACTTTCAGGATTGTCCTTAGGTTGTTTTAGGTTAAATTTTCATTTTTATTAAACACATTTATGACCCAGGGTTCACACAAAGTGCCCTTGGAGGTAGTGTCAAGGATCGAGTTTGGAAGTGGCTTTAGTTCTCTAAGTAATAAGAAATTCTGTCATGTATACACAATATCAACATTCTACTCTATTTGTTTCAAAGGATGAGAAATATATAATAATTTATCTGATTTATACTACTGTTCTTTAGTCATTTTATACACTTTCCTCTTCCTGATTTTCTGTAAGGAACATTATCCAAATGTGTTTTTATGTATTTTAGGACAATAAACTATTACTATTTTCATAACAAAAAATAAATCGTTACTCATAATTAGAAAGTAAAATGTAAACTCCCTCCCCCCCTTTTTTTGGTGCAAAATGGTGGTTTCCTAAAGCACGGGAACAGGACCAATGGGTAGAAAGAGCTGCTGCTATAAACTCCCTTTTAAAGTAATTTTGGAAGGCAGTTTAGATTGGTAATGTCAGAAGGCGTCTTAACAAAACTAATATTATTATATTATTTATTATAAACTGTGGACTTTGTGCTATGACCAGAAAGGAGAAGTTTGGTCCCTTGAAGCATTTATATTCCCATCATTCATATGTTCAAATTCAGAATATGAGATATTGTTCTTGGAAATGCACCACTCTTGGAATAACTGATAAAACAGTGTTTTATGTTTCTGTTTCTGTGTAAGCCAGCTCTAAAATAGTTACAAAATCAATCCTGAGATGTTCTTATGTCAACAAAACAGACTTCATTTACTTTTGGAAACAGCAATTTTTATAAGACACCAAAGATAGTCCCAATGGTTTTAAAAATTTGATCCACAGCTGTAATTCTTACCAATGAAAACTTGGTTATATTTATTAGAAAGATGACCAGGGGGTGCCTGGGTGGCCCAGTTGATTAAGTGCCCAGCTCTTGATCTCAGCTCAGATTTTGATCTCAGCCTAGTGAGTTCAAGCCCCACTCTGGGCTCCATGCTGGGCAAGGAGCCTACTTATTAAAAAAACAAAAACAAACAAACAAAAAACTTGGCCACAACCTAGTGGGCATCTTTCCCCTTTTAAATTTTTATGTGTGTGTAACCTTTTGTTTCTATAAGCTCAGAGTACTAACAGTTCATTAATTGGCTCTATTAGTATGTAAGCTCCATGCAGAGAATTTTTTTTCTTTCTGTTTTTGCCTGCTTGGTTCACTGCTGTGTCCCAGCATCTGGAAAAATGCCTGATATAATAGGTATGTTAAATATTTGTTGCATGGTTGGATGAATGATTGAATTAATGATTTTGATAAATATTTCTTCATGTTGTAGGAACTAGGCAACAAAAAATTTTTCAAAGCCTTACTTCCCAGGAGCTTACATTCTGATTAAGGGAAATAAACAACAAGCAGGAATGCTATTACTCTATGATGTCAGGTGTCGACAGGGAGAGAAAGTGCTATTTTAGATAAGGTGGTTAAGGAAAGTCATATTAATGCCTACTCCTAAATGAAGTAAGGGAGGCTATTGTATGGCTATCTGGGGGAAGAGTTTTCTAGGCAATGAGAAAAGCAGGTGCAAAGGGCCTGTGGTGCAGCCAGCTTGATATGTTTGAGAAACAGCTAGGAGGCTAATGTAAACAAGAAAGAGTTGTAGAGGGATAAGATCATGGAGACCATAGTAAGAACTATGACTTTTATTCTGAAGAAGATAGGAAGCCATCTACATGAAAAGATGGTCAACATCACTAATCATCAGGGAAACATAAATCAAAACCACAGTGAGATACCACCTCACACCTGTTGGGTTGGCTATTTTTAAAAAGACAAGAAATAATGAGTGTTGGTGAAGATGTGGAGAAAAAGAGAACCTTCATGCGTTGTTGGTGGGAATGTAAATTGGTGCAGCCACTGGAAAACAGCATGGAGGTTCCTCAAAAAATTAAAGATGGAACTACTCATATGACTCAGTGATTCCACTTCTGGGTATTTATATGAAGGAAGTGAAAACACTAACTTGAAAAGACATCTGTACTCCCAGATTTATTGCAGCATTATTTATAATAGCCAAGCTGTGGAAGCAACCTACGTGTCCCTCAATGGATGAATGGATAAAGAAGTTATATATATTCTATTATAATGGAATATTATTCTTTTAGTCCCAGGTATAGCTCTAAGTCAGCAGCATCCAGGATGCATGTGTGGGCCATTCGAGACAATAATGGAAATGTCTGGTGGAATTTAAAGTATATCTAGAACAACAATGCATGACAACTAGTACAAGATAAGATAGGAGAGGGGTAAATGGAGTTAATTGGTATTAAACTTGTAGCACTGTTGAAAAATGAGAATGTGAGAATTTGTATTAGACTGTAATAAGTAATTACAGAATTAATTACAGAATTTGTATTAGACTGTAATAAGGATTCACATTGAGATCTCTGGTCTAACTATTAAAATAATAGTAAAATAATACATAACAATATCACTCATTATAGTTAATGTTCCAAAAAGGAAATTACAGTATTTTCTGATTGGATATAAAAACAAAACCAAACATGATGATATTTACTAGAGATAATTTAAATTTTAAAGATAGAGAAACGTTAGAAGAGGGATTGAAAAGTGTATACCAACAACCTAATCCAAAAGAAAGTTGGTGTAGCTCTATTAATATTAGCAAAATAGATTCTAAGGCCAAGTGCAACATAAATGTTAGCTTCATTAGCAATCAAAGAAATGCACAAGATAATATTTCATACATTCAGATTTTTAAATTTAGGATATAAGAGATTTGGTGAGGATGCGGAAGTGCAAGAATTTGCACATACTCCCCTTGGGAGTGGGGAATATACATACATTCAGTAACTTTCATTGTGTGACCTGTGCTTCCTGTGTCCTAGCAGTTCTGCCGGTCAGGACTGAAATTGGTGCGCAGTGTCACCCAGTGGTTTATGGCCAACTCTTCTTGTCACTGATCAGTACCCACATCATACAAGTTGTTCAATATTTAAGATAACATCCCTACCACCAAATACATACAAGGGATACTCTTGAATATATTGACCTGGTATATTCTTGGTAGCATTTTTTATAATTGTTCATCAACAGTAGAAGGGCTAAATGTGTTACTGTATATTCAAAACAGTGGAACATTTAACAGTAGTGGAAATGATTGGATAGAGCTCCACTTATCAGTATGGATGGATTGCAAAAACATACATTAAGAAAAAGACGCAAGTACAAAAGAATACATATAAGTATTACTTATTAATATCTAGAAACAAATATCAATCAGTTTGCACAAGTGGTAAAACTTGAAAGAAAAGCAATGGAAGATTAATACAGAATTCAGCATTCTGCTTATCTGGGAATAAGGAGGAAAGGGAACATAATCTTGGAAGGAAACAGATGGAATATTTAAGGCTATGGTAGTAGTGTACTCATGGATGTTAATTTTTATTATTGTCTTTCAAACTATTGTATATATGCTTTGCAAAGTCTGAAATATTTCATCTTAAGACCTAACGCATAGAGGGATCACTCAAAGGGAATTCAAAGGGTGTTGTTCATAGTGTGATTTGATTATTGCAAAGCATACATGGAGTGAAATAATCCAAAATATATTTTATCTTTTTACCTTCATCTCCTACCAACTGCCTCAGATAGTCTTTCTTTGGAACCACACTGGGTACAAATACATGAATGACAGATTTGAAGTGGTCTGCCCATTCTTCAGCTTCATGCCATTCATTCCCTTCCTTTTGACCCCCCGAGTGAATTACTTGCTTTCCCCTCCATATGCCGTACCATTTCATACTTATGCACTTACGTTGTCATTTTCTTAGTTTGGAATACCCTTCCCTGCCCTCTGCTGTAGGGTAACATTCTGTACATTCTTCAAGTTCTCAAATATTCCCTCTTTGAAACCTTTCCCCTCATCCCTCCCCCACTGCTCAGTCTTCCTTACTAGGTAGCATTTCTGCCTCTCTCTGCCTGTAGCACTTGAGGATAACTCCATTTTCACAATTATATCAGTTGATTGTTTAAATACATGCTTTTTCCTCCATCTCTTGTCAGGTAATTTAGAGCACGAGCTTGACTATCCACGTTTAGCTGTCGTATAGTTCAGTGAATGACACATGGTGAATATTAAGTGGCAGAAAGAATGCCTACCCTGTGATCCTTCTCATTGCTGGAGGGGTTTAGTGAATGAAATAGTGTGGAAGCGTCAGGTCATGGCCATATGGATAAGACCTTGTATCTTAAGGCACATAGTTTAGACTTAATTCAGTAAGCATTCACGAAACCATTTAAACTCTTTGAGCAGTGTTTCCAGAAGATTAATTGTGGATTGGAGGTGAGACACTAATTAAGAGACAATTATAAGAGTGCAGCTAGAGGCAGTAATGACCTGAACTATGGTAAAGTCAATGAAGAAAAAGATAAAACAATTAAAGAGATCTATAACTGTGCTTCTTAAATTTTAACGTGTATACCAATCTCCTGTGAATCTTACAAAAGCACAGATTGTTACTCAGTAGGTCTGGGGAGAGGCCTGCGATACTGCATTTCTCTTTCTTTCTTTCATTTTTTGAGAGAAAAGAGAGAAAGCACGTACACATGTGAGCGAGTGGGGAGGAGCAGAGGGAGAGGGAGAGAGAGAATCTCAAGCAGGCTCCATGCTCAGTGTGGAGCCCAACTCGGGGCTCGATCTCACAACCCTGAGATCACGACCTGAGTCGAAATCAAGAGTCCACACTTAACTGACTGAGCCACAGGTGCCCCAAGAGATACTGAATTTCTAATAAGTTCACAGCTGGTGCCAAGAGCCTGCTGTCCAATATGGCAGCCTCTATCTAGGTGACTGCCAAAGCACTTGAAATATGGTCAATGCAACTGAGAAAATGAATTTTAATTTTAAATTTTGTTTTAACTAATTTAAACTTAAATTTAAATATAAAGGTGGAAGCAGTGCAAAATATTTCTCCAGTAAGCAAAATTCTATTCTTTTGGTAAGAATGCATTTCACTGTTAAGAGGGAGACAAACAATAAGAGACTCCTAATCTCACAAAACAAACTGAGGGTTCCTGGGGCAGAGTTGGGGGTGGGTAGGGAGAGGGTGGTGGGGTTATGGACATTGGGGAGAGTATGTGCTATGGTGAGTGTTGTGAAGTGTGTAAACCTGATGATTCACAGACCTATACCCCTGGGGCAAATAATACATTATATGTTAATTTTAAAAAGATATGCATATTAAAAATTTGCATGTGAATTAAGATGTACTGTAAGTATAAAATATACACAAGCATACATAGTACAAAAAAGAATGTAAGCTATTCCATTAGTTATTTTTATGTTGATTACATGTTGAAAATATTTCGGATATATTGAATTAAATATTAAATATATTCTTTGCAATTACTTGTTCCTTTTTACTTTTTTAAAATGTGGCTACTAGAAAATTTAAGATTACAGATGTGTCTTATGTTTTATTTCTACTGAATAGTAGTGCTTGGACTCTTGCTGTGAGAAACAAAGGTCAATAGTAATTAGGATCTTACCTGACCCCTTACTTATGGGCGGAATTCACACTGGCCCATTGCACACATGGATTGGTGTTTGTTTTCACAACTTCACCACACTTGGCTCAAAACATTAAATTATTGTTTATTTCAAGCCTTTGCAATGTAGTTTTTATAACATTTCACCCTCACAAAATACCTGAGTAACTATAAAAGTAATGTAAATATTTTAAATAGAATATTGTTGAATAGCATAATAAAGTAAGAATGGGTAAGAAGCAGATCTAGACTAGGGAATATACGCTTTAACTTTTTTGCATGGTTGTTTCTGCAAGTACTACTTCCTCTAGAGAAAACTCTTTTCATGTTTACCAAATTGCTCCCTGAGGGACTGACTTAACATCGTGGAAGCTTAGCCATGTTGCATCACCCATGATGTATCAACTTCATGATTCAGTTTGCTGAGAGAGCGTTACCTGAGGAACCTCAATAACATAGGGTTATACTGGTTAAACTATGTCTACTTCTAAAGTTTGTCAACACCTTCAAACAGTATCCACTTTATGAATATTCAAGATTTATCTGGGATAGTGGCAGTTATTTGATTCAAGCACAGTTCAGTTTAAAACTCACTTGGGGCATCTGGGGTGGCTCAGTGGGTTAAGTGTCTGATTCTTGGTTTCCACTCAGGTCATGATCTCAGGGTTGTGAGATTGAGCCCCGCATGGGGCTCTGTGCTAGGTGTGGGGCCTGCTTGGGATTCTCTCCCTCTCCCTCTCCTCTGCCCCCACCCCATTCTCACTCTCAAAAAAGGAGTTGTCCCCTTACCCTGTCTCTAAGCCCTTTGGTCTTGCTTTCTCCTGAACCCACACCAGCTGGGCTTTCACTTTGCTGACCCCCAGAACCTCTGTCATCAAGGCCCCCAGGGACTGCACATTGCTGTCTCACATCCGGCACCCTGGCCTCGTCCTCCTTGCCCTGTTCGAGAGCACTTGACAGTTGATGCCTTTCATCTCCTTGACACGTTTTTCTCACTTCGTTTCCAAGGACTTGACACACACCCCAGTTTCCTCCTGCCTTACCAGCTAATCTGTCTTAGCTTTGTTACTGACTTCTTCAACTTATAACTTGGGGTGCCCCAGGATTTAGTCCTTGGGCCTCATCTCTTCTGTGCTCATCCTCATTCTCTTAGTGATCTCCAACATCTTACCACTGGTCTCTCTAAATGTCTCTTTCCAGGCCAGTTCTCCCCCGAGACCCACACATGGGGCTGCCTACTGAGATGTGTGATAAACATCTCAAATCTAACATGTCTCAAACCCCACTCCTAATATTCACACCAAAACTTGCTCACTTACTCTTCTCCATCTTAGTAAATGGTACTCCTTTCTTCTAGTTGCTCAGAATATTATTGCCTCCTTTTTTTTTTTCATATCCCACATTTGATGTCAGCAAATCCCATCTTTTTTTTTTTCAAGATTTTACTTATTTATTTGACAGAGATCACAAGTAGGCAGAGAGGAAAGGAGGAAGGAGGCTCCCTGCGGAGCAGAGAGCCCGTTGTGCGGCTAGATCCCAGGAACCTGGGATCAGGACCTGAGTCGAAGGCACTAACCCACTAAGCCATCCAGGCGCCCAAATCCTATCTTCTTTATCTTCAAAATATATCCAGAATTAAACCATTCCTCAGCCCCTATACCACCCACAATCTTTTCTAAGCCACAGACATCTCTTTCCTGACCCCCTTTCTTCAGTCTTAGTTTCCCCAACTCTGTTTTTCACACAGCAGATAGAAGGATCCTGTTCTGGTAAGTCAGATTATGTGATACTGCACTTACAGACTTACACTGGCTTCCCATTTTGCTTAAAGTAAAAGCTACAGTACTTATACAAAGATGGCTTTGTAATTTCATCACCTTCTACTCTCCCTGTCATTCATTTTGCTTCAGCCACACTGGTGTCCATGCCATTTATGGAGATAATGGGCACCCTCCCGCCTCAGGGCTTTTGCACGTGCTCTTCTCTCTGTACCAAAGTTACCTGCAGCGTTCCTTTGTTCGCTTTGTTCTTGTCTGTGCTCACATGTTATGTCCTTGGAAAAGCCTTCTTGGATCACCCTGTTCACAATAAAAACCTCCCCCAACCATCAACACTCTGTAACTTTTTCCCCTGTTTTGTATTTTTTTGGATACTTACCATCTTCTAATATATTTCACTTATTAATGAGTATGTAGTTCACTTATTTCTTTTTTTTTCCCAGTCAGTAGGATGTAAGCTCCAAGGGGATCAGGAGTTCTGTCTGTTTTGTGCATTGTCATATCCCCGGGACATGTAGCAATATTTAGTTTAATAAGTCTCTATTGAATGAGAGAATGAATTGTGTGGCCAGGCCACAGTTCTGGCTGGTGAGATGTAGAAGTCCTGAGAAGAGCATCCCTTCCCAAAGAAAAACAGGCTTTGCTTGGAATTGTTACTGAATTCTGAACACTCTGTCACAGTGTTTCAGGAAGGAACAGAAAATTGCTTTTATTTTTGACCAAATGGTGATCTCTCTGCTATAGCCATGTCTTTCCATCTGTAGAGAACCTGCAAAATTCCTGGTATTGCTCTGTGAGGACAGTGATGACCAACACAAATTGTCAACCAGTACACATACAGGTCCTGGAGACCAACCTGTCATTGCTCCAGCTGGACTGATTCTGGGGCCCAGATTAGGAGGCTTTCAAGAGGCTGCTGAGAGAAAAATGAGTTCAGAGCAGCAAGTCCTCCACCTTTTCTTACTGACTGATTTATGTACAGATTAAATTGTGGCTTGGATCTAGCAATGCTGTTTCACTCTTGTCATTCACTCTTGTCTGGCCTTTCCCTGGAGGAGGATTGGGGGAGGAAACCATAAATCTTGAGCCATCACCCACTTGCTAGTGAAGACTAGAGATGTAGGGCCTTGAGTTCTGCTGATTATATCATAACAGGCTAGGAACTTATACAGGAATGGGGCATAACGCTCACTGTGGAAGACTGCAAGCAGACTTCATAACAATAGGATTTTTTGTAATGCTTAGCCAGCCAGTTGGGTCTTTCCCTAAACCTCTGCTGCCCTGCCCAGCAAGCCCAACTATGCACAAAACCCGAATCTACGTATTTGTGCGTGTACCCTATGGATGGGAGCCCCTGTTGGCAGGATACTCCATGTAATAAGAAATTGTTGCATTTGAGAGATTCAGTGACATAGATCTGGAGATGGAGAGGTGTTAAGACAGATCCTAGAAGTGGAGCTGGCCACCGAGTGAGGACTGGAGAAGTGGGGCCCCCTCCAACCCAAGGGGAAGAGACAGAGCGTCTTGTTAGAAAGCAGTGAGACAGCAGGTTTACTTTCCTCTGTTGTATCTTGGGGTGGATGATCTATTGAGATTTGGAAGAGAAATATCAGGATATTACAGTTTATTAGTTGCTTCCTATCTTCATAAGGTAGCTCAGGCAGGACACATGTGTGTTCCAAGCTGGTCTGTCTGAAAGCTGAATGGAACCAGCAAGATGGATGTACAGTGCTGTTAAGAGGGGCAAGTCTGCCCATGGCTAGGGATTCAAGACCTCTGGGAACCAGACATTTAGGCACCCTGCTGGATTTCAAACTCTGAACCCTCTGCCCCAGGCAGTATGAGCCAAGGCAGGAAGGACACAGGAGGAGATGAGACTGGGACAGTTTTTATCACTACATTTTCTTGCTCCATTTTATAAGTGAATCTCACTCTTGTTCTCAAATCTGTAACACCAGCCCTAATCTCTCCCTTGAACTTCAAAGTCACATGGCCATCTATTTGTCACATATATAGATGTCTCATAAGCATCATCACTGCTCATTTTCCTGTTTTCCCAACTCAGACTGCAGCAATCTGTAGTCATGCTGGAAACCTAGCATGGATTCTAATCTCCTCTCTCTAAGTCAGTTCAAAGTCTTTTTTCAATAAAAGCTCCTGGGTATTTTTCATATTATCCCCCATGTCCTAATCCTTTCTGCCCCGGTTTATTCTTTTATCTTTTTTTTTTAAGGTTTTAAATTTTTATTTATTTGACAGACAGAGATAACAAGTAGGCAGAGAGGCAGGCAGAGAGAGAGGAGGAAGCAGGCTCCTTGCTGAACAGAGAGCCCAATGTGGGGCTCAATCCCAAGACCCTGGGATCATGACCTGAGCCGAAGGCAGAGGCTTTAACCCACTGAGCCACCCAGGTGCCCCTTCTTTTATCTTCTTTCGAATGAAACTACTATCACTTTAGGTTCCTGACAGGTGATTTCTCTGGCTTTAGTTTTGCCTTTCTGAAACAGTCTTCTGTATGGGCACCAGAATGATCTTCCTGAAACACATGTTGTACGTAATAGTCTTCAGCTATGTTTCTCGACTGAAATACCTGTTCTCATGATAGCCAGTAGTGCTGTTCCAAGATGCATAAAGTCACCTGAAAAAAAAGTTGGGAGGAGGGAGAACATGATTTCGTTATCTTTATATTAAAACAGCTACCTCTTTTTTTTACGCCAGTACCATGCTGTCTTGGTGATCACAGCTTTGTAGTAAAGCTTGAAATGAGGCAACATGACGCCCCCAGTTTTGCTTTTCTTTTTCAACATTTCTTTAGCAATTAGGGGGCTCTTCTGGTTCCATACAAATTTTAGGATTGTTTGTTCCAGCTCTTTGAAAAATGCTGGTGGAATTTTGGTCGGGATGGCACTGAAAGTATAGATTGCTCTAGGCAGTATAGACATTTTAACAATGTTTATTCTTCTGATCCATGAGCATGGAAAGGTCTTCCATCTTTTTGTGTCTTCTTCAGTTTCTTTCATGAGTATTCTGTAGTTCCTCAAGTATAGATCCTTTACCTCTTTGGTCAGGTTTAGTCCCAGGTATCTTATGGTTCTTGGTGCTATAGCAAATGGAATCGATTCTCTAATTTCCCTTTCTATATTTTCATTGTTAGTGTATGAGAAAGCAACTGATTTCCGTACACTGATTTTGTATCCTGCCACATTACTGAATTGCTGTATGAGTTCTTGTAGTTTGGGGGTGAAGTCTTTTGGGTTTTCCATATAAAGTATCATGTCACCTGTGAAGAGAGAGAGTTTGACTTCTTCTTTGCCAATTTGAATGCCTTTTATTTCTTTTTGTTGTCTGATTGCTGTTGCTAAGTCTTCTTGTACTATGTTGAACAACAGTGGTGAGAGTGGATGTCCTTGTCGTGTTCCTGATCTCAAAGGGAAGGCTGTCAGTTTTTCCACATTGAGGATGATATTTGCTGTGGGTTTTTCATAGATAGATTTTATGAAGTTGAGGAATGTTCCCCTCAACCCCTAGACTCTGAAGGGTTTTAATCAGGAAAGGTTGCTGTATCTTGTCAAATGCTTTTTCTACATTAATTGAGAGGACCATGAGGTTCTTCTCTCTTCTCTTACTGATTTGTTCTATCACATTGATTGATTTGTGAATGTTGACCCACCCTTAAATCCCAGGGATAAATCCCACCTGGTCATGGTGGATAATCTTTTTAATGTTTTGTTGGATCCTGTTAGCTAGGATCTTGTGGAGAATCTTGGCATCCATATTCATCAGGGATATTGGTCTGAAATTCTCCTTTTTGGTGGGGTCTTTGCCTGGTTTGGGGATCAGGGTAATTCTGGCTTCATAGAAAGAGTCTGGAAGTTTACCTTCTGTTTCTATTTTTTGAAACACCTTCAGGAGAATAGGTATTATTTCTTCTTTGAATGCTTGGTAGAATTCTCCAAGGAATCCATCAGGTCCTGGGCTCTTGTTTTATGGGAGGTTTTTGATCACTGCTTCAATCTCGTTACTAGATATTGGTCTATTCAGGTTGTCAGCTTCTTCCTGATTCAGTTTTGAAAGTTTATAGGTTTCCAGGAGTGCATCCATTTCATCTAGGTTGCTTAACTTATTGGCATATAACTGTTGATGATAATTTCTGATGATTGTTTCTATTTCCTTGATGTTAGTTGTGATCTCTCCCCTTTCCATTCTCTGGAACAGAGTAGAGAGCCCAGATAGGGACCTGCAACTCTATGGTCAAATAATCTTCGACAAAGCAGGAAAAAATATACAGTGGAGAAAAGACAGTCTCTTCCATAAAATGGTGCTGAGAAAATTGGACACCTATGTGTAGAAGAATGAAACTCGACCATTCTCTTACACCATACACAAAGAGAAACTCAAAATGGATAAAAGACCTCAACGTGAGGCAGGAATCTATCAAAATCCTGGAGGAGAACATAGGCAGTAACCTCTTCGACATCGGCCAAGGCATTTCTTTCAAGACATGTCTCTAAAGGCAAAGGAAACAAAAGCGAAAATGAACTTCTGGGACTTCATCAAGATCAAAAGCTTCTGCATAGCATAGGAAACAGTCAGCAAAACAAAGAGGCAATCCACAGAGTGGGAGAAGATATTCACAAATGACACTATAGACAAAGGGCTGATATCCAAGATCTATAAAGAACTCCTCAAACTCAACACCCAGAACACAGATAATCAAGTCAAAAAATGAGCAGAAGACATGAACAGACACTTCTCCAAAGAAGACCTGCAAATGGCTAACAGACATGTGAAAAAATATTCATCATCATTAGCCTTCAGGGAGATTCAAATCAAAACCACATTGAGATACCACCTTAATACCAGTTAGAATGGCCAACATCAACAAGACAGTAAACAATGTGTGTTGGAGAGGATGGGAGAAAGGGGAATCCTCTTCCATTGTTGGTAGGAATGCAAGTTGGTGTAGCCACTTTGGAAAACAGTGTGGAGATTCCTTAAGAAATTAAAAATAGAGCTACCCTGTGACCCTGCCATTGCACTACTGGGTATTTACCCCAAAAATACTGATGTAGTGAAAAGAAGGGCCATCTGTACCCCAACGTTCATAGCAGCAATGGCAACAGTTGTCAAACTGTGGAAAGAACCATTATGCCCTTCAACAGATGAATGGATAAAGAAGATATGGTCCATATATACAATGGAATATTATGCTTCCATCAGAAAGGATGAATACCCACCATTTGTATCAACATGGACGGGACTGGAAGAGATTATGCTGAGTGAAATAAGTCAAGCAGAGAGAGTCAAGTATCCTATGGTTTCACTTACTTATGGAGCATAAGGAATAACACGGAGGACATTGGGAGATGGAGAGGAGAAGTGAGTTGGGGGAAATTAGAGGGGGAGATGAACCATGAGAGACTGTGGACTCTGAGAAAGAAATTGAGGGTTTTGGAGGGGAAGGGGGTGGGGGGGTTGGGTGAGCCTGGTGGTGGGTATTAAGGAGGTCACGTATTATATGGAGCACTGGGTGTCGTGCATAAACAATGAATCTTGGAACACTGAAAAAAAAAATAAATTTAATTAAAAAAACCCAACTACATCTTAACTAGGTTATTGTGGTGATTGTTTCATAACATATGCAAATATCAACTCATTGGCACACCGGAAACTAATAGGTCAACCAAACTCAATTAAAAAATAAGTAAATGAAATTCCAGGAACCCAAAACCAAAACAACAACAACAACAAATATGTACTGTAGAGTGGGCTGCAAAATTTGCACATATTTTAAAGAAACGTTAGAGAAATTTCATGACTGTGGGAGGCTATTTCAGGTTATGCCTCCACCCGCATCCCTTTTATTCAAATTTTCCACAATTAAAGGGTTTTTTTTAGAAAAAAGGTTTAAGAAACACTGGTATGTAGGGGAGTGTTCAGGCTCCTTAGCTAGCTTATCGAAAAGATCAGCAGAACCAAATTCCTCTTTTAATCTGAATTCCCCCCCTCCCCCCGTTGTGCCTAAATAATGAAGAGCTTCTGGGTGTGTAGCACCATGTTTTTGAAAACCTCCTTGCCTTTCCCTCAGCAGTGCTCCAAACAGAACACCTGTCCTTGCTTCCCTTGACTTTTGAACTCACACTCCCCTGAACCCCCAGCCCCAGAGTCCTCCCCTCGGGCAGCACATTCTCCAGATTCCTCCTCTGACCTCCTGCTCTCCCCTCCCAAGCTGTCTGGATCCCATCCTCTGGGCACACTATTATCACTAGAAGTCAGGGCTTGCGGCCTTGTTATATTGTGCCAATATTTCCTTCACGGGGACATCTTTCATATCGTTCTCCTAGAAGGGCCATTTTCAAGTGCCCACTTGGACTTCCTTTCAGAAGGGAAGACAGTCATCTGAATGGTGAGATGGGTGAGACCTGACTTCTGTGGGCCATGCTGACAGGGAGGCAGAATGGCTTCCTTGAAAAGACAACTCGGGCCATCTCTGGGCTCTTTAGCTCATAAAAGTTCTTATGGACTCCCTCCAAGAAGGGCCAGCTCTCTCCACTTTTTCCTCCAAAACAATAAGCACATGTGGCAAGTCATCCCTTTTGTGGCTATGGCCTCACTGTGGTCCACTTGCTCTTTCAGTAATGGGCTGGGAGTTGAGTTAACTTGGACAGGGAAATAGGACATCCCACTGCTCTTGGCAATATAGTCATTGTCAGACAGCCCCAGATAAACTGACAGCTTCAGTTTGGGGATAGTGTTATCTATGTATTCCTAATGAGTTAAAAGCCAAGGAGAAGGAAATTGGTAACATCCGAAATATCACTCTAAGGGCCTATTTAGCCAAAACGGCTCCATTTCGGTTGAACAGCCATTTTGTTGTTTATGCAATAAAATTTAAACTGACCCTGCCCCCCCCCCCCCCCCCCCCCGCCAGGGGACTTAAAAGCAAGTCCTGGAAATCAGTCCCAGGTAACAAAGCCCAAATACAAGGGCGGGTCAGCCCAGGTGGAGACACCCAATCAGTGGGACACGCATACTGTCTCCCTAGCTACCAGGGAGTGTGGGTCCCACCTTTTGGGCACCAACTCAAACCGAGGTGATAGGCTAGTTCAAATATCTACTAGGGTAAATTGTAATTTAATTGGTCACTTATGTGTGACACCTAGCCTGACTGTGCAGTTTTCTCTGTGTGTTACAATCTCATTGGCCACCTGTGTGTGGCCAGGCCCAACCACATGGCCTTGGCTCTATAAAAGTTAGTCTGTAAGGCAGGGAGGGGTCGCCTCTTTGTAAGAGGCAGCCCCGACCCGTAGGTTTGATTCTCGATGCTTGGCGCGAAATAAAGCTTTGCTTGACCTTCGCTTTGCATCAGTCTCCCTCCTTTGATTACAGACCCAACAATCACAATGATTTAAATTATCAGTTAAGTTAGTTCTGCCAATTAGCCCATAAACTTCTGGAAGGCAAGACCACTGTATCTTTCTGTATTGTACTTCCCTCGGCACAGAGTACTTGACAGATAAAAGGTGCAGAATTATTTTATCTGTTAATTTTTTTCTGATTATAGATGCAATATAACATGATTCTAGGACAAATGAATTCTCTAAAAATAGGAAATAAAAAGCGATCCAACAAACTAAAGATTATATATTAACAGAATATAAACTTGTATGTTTACTCTTTTTTACTATCTATATGTGTTGTTTTACCAGAAAGAGATGATTTTATACATAGTTTTGTTTTTAAAAAACAATTTTTTGGGGGGCGCCTGGGTGGCTCAGTGGGTTAAAGCCTCTGCCTTCGGCTCAGGTCATGATCCCAGGGTCCTGGGATCGAGCCCCGTGTCGGGCTCTCTGCATGGCGGGGAGCCTGCTTCCCTTCCTCTCTCTCTGCCTGCCTCTCTGCCTACTTGTGATCTCTGTCAAATAACTAATAAATACAAAAAAAAAAAAAACAACAATTTTTGGGGGGCACCTGGGTGGCTCAGTGCATTATCACTTCTTCCCAACTCTGGGACAGGGATTTTTATATATCCATTTATACATGCAGGAACAGAGGCTAACAAACATAAAATAGCTTGTCCAAGGTCACACAAGTATTAAGTGGTGAAACTGGGATTCAGTTATACTTGATTTAAAACGAGAGCCTCTGTAACTTTTAAAAGGATATTCTGTAATTTATTTAGCATATATCCATTGTTGAGCGTTGGGCTGTTTCTGATTTTCTTATAATGATTAGTAATGCTGCTGCCTATGTTAGACATCCTTAGAGCCAAATCTGGGTATATATTTTCGGTTTTGTTCTTCAGTTAATTCTTAAAAGTGAATTTTTGGTCTCAATTGGTTTTTCTGTCTAACTACAAATCTAGTATGTGCACAAAATGGAAAACTTGGAATATATAAAAAAGCACAAAGTAATAAAGCAAAAACCATTTATAATAATTCTACCTTCCAGATAGTACTGTTTTAACATCTCACTCTTTCTCTAGCCTCTTCTTATGTGTATCATACACACGTTTAAATATAAACTATGTACATGTATATGTGCACACAAAGACAGTGTTATAGTTACATTGAAGTGTATATCTTACTTTTTTGTTATATGTTATAGAAAATGGCATGATATGGTTGCTATGTATACAAATATATACACATATGTTTTCCTTGCAGGTAATCAATTAATTAATTGTAGAAACCATATTTTGGAGTTTAAGGAAAAAATGCTACGTTTAAAAAACAAAACTGAAAGAAATCGCCAAGAACTGATCAAAGCCTTGAGTAAAATGAAGTATGAAATGACACAGAGAAAAAATATGTCGATGAACTTAGGTTTGTGTTGCTTTTGTTTTTACATGTGGTGGTTTGTTTGTTGGTTTTGTGTTTTGTGTTTGGGAATTAAGATTTTGTGCTTTCTGATTTTAGGATACTTCTCCCCAACAAATATAACTAAATTAGTACTTGTTCTTTTATTGTGAGACATACAAAAATCAGGTAAGAGATATATCACTGATATACTTCCTCTCCTCTGTAGCTCAGAAACGGTCTTCCTGTGTTTTCCGTGTGACTTGCACCACCATCGTGACCCATGCACTAGATGGGCCAGAACCCGGAGTGTCCCTTTGACTCCTGCCCCTCCCCTCTGCCTCCTCTCGCATATATTCCCATCTCAGTCAGTTCACAGTCCTGAGTATCTCATAAATCTGTCCACATTTTCCCATCACCATCTCTGCTAGTCAAGCCTCCTTCATGCCTCATCTGAATGACTGCTAACATATGTCTCTGTTTTTTCTCTTTCCCCAGAATTGTCCCCACCTATTTCCACTGTAACCAAAGGGAAAGTTCACTGTCCTGTGTATCATCCTGCAGTGGCTCCCATTTCTCCAGGATAAAAAGTCCTGCCTCTGTTTCCCCTTTTGTAGTCAGGTAGTCCTCACTCTTAATCCCTTGCAACCTCTAATCCGTTCTCTATTCTTAGAGTTTTCCCTTTCCTAGAATGCCTTACGAATGGAATCATACAGTGTGTAATCCTTGGAGACTGACTTCTTTCACTTAGCAAAGATTCACTGAAGTTGTTATGTGACCAAATTTTTGTTGCCTTTATATTGCTGTGTAAACTTAGATTATATGGATGTACAGTGGATACATTTTCTCTATCCTTTTACCAATTGAAGGACAGTTAGGTGGTTTTCATTTTTTTTGGCAATTACAAGTACGTGTTGCTGTAAACATTCATATACAGGTTTTTTGTGAAGAGAATTTTCTTGAAAAATTTTTTTCTTAAAAAATATTTCCTTGGGACGCCTGGGTGGCTCAGTTAGTTAAGTGGCTGCCTTCAGCTCAGGTCATGATCCCAGCGTCCTGGGATCGTGTCCCACATCGGGCTCCTTGCTCGGCAGGGAGCCTGCTTCTCCCTCTGCCTCTGCCTGCCTCTCTGTCTGCCTGTGCTCGCTCTCTCGCTCTCTCTCTCTAACAAATAAATAAATAAAATCTTTAAAACAAAAAACAAACATTTCCTTAAAAATACATATATATTTTCCTGAATACATATCAAATGGATATGTGATTTGGAAATGTTTTCTCCCAGTCTTGGCTAGTCTTTTCATTCTCCTTACAGTGCCCTTGAGAAAGCAAACATTTTTAATTGTGAAGTTCAGTCTATCAATTTTTCTTTTTATATAATGTTTTTGATGTTAACTTTAAGAACATTTTACCTTCTTCAGGGTCATGGAGATTTTCTTTTATGTGTTTTTTAATTTTATACTTTCAGATTTTAAATCTGGGTCTATGAAACTTTTGAATTGATTTTTATAAATGGTGTGAAATACTGGTCAAGATTCAGTCTTTTTCATATGAATGTCCCAAGTATCCTAGCACCATTTGTCAAAAAGGCTGTCCTTTCTGCATTGAATTGCCTTTGCACCTTTTCCAAAAATGAATTGATGATATTTTTTATGTAGATCTGTTTCGGGATTTTCTATTCTGTTCCATCGGTCTATGTATCTTTTTTTAATCTAATATCACACTGTATTGATTATGTATTATTAATACATACTGATATATAATACAGTAATATTATGTATTATGAATGAAATAGGGTGTGAGTCTTCTAATTTTGTTCTTTTTCAAAATTGTAGAGGTATATTTAAATGAATTGTATAAGTAGAATCATTAAATGTTGAGCTACAAAGCAACATTTAAAGATACAAACTATAATGTGATATTAATCAAAATAGCAGACCAGATCAATTATAGCATGTTTCAGTTACACTTCACTCGGAACTGACAGTTCTGTTATCTCTGGCTATGTAGCTCATAGTGCTAGACTTAGGTATTACTTTTTAAATAAATGTGAATCAATAATATTTGAACTATATTTTGTAGCCATATGATTTTAATAATTCACATTTGATTATATGTCTCTTATATACTGGATATTAAATCTGTTTATCACATTATGAAAAATTATACCAGAGAAAAATCCCATGGTCATGTACTTAGAAACCCTATTTTTTCTTTCAGTTGAGAAGAAAATGAATACCTTGGGTAAGAGTGAAATAGCATCTAATACATTTGAAATCCTAAAGTTCTTTTTTCCTCATCTAAGAAAAGCAGGCAGAATTTATCCTGATGTAATCATTGGCAAAGAGAAAACAGGTGGTAAGCAAAATTAGAATTAGAAAATCAAATATAGATATTTTGAGTAAAATCAAATTTAGATATAGATATTTTAAGTTTTGTTGTTTGTTTTTTATTTAATTTTTTAAAGATTTTATTTATTTATTTATTTGAGAGAGAGAGAGAGAGAGAAAAAACATGAGAGGGGGATGGGCAGAGGGAGAAGCAGACCCCCTGCTGAGCAGGGAGCCTGATGCGGAGCTCCATGTGGAGCTTGATCCAAGGACTCCAAGATCATGACCTAAGCTCAAGGTAGTCACTCAACCAACTGAGCCATCCAGGCATCCCTGTTTATTTAATTTTTAAAATAGGCTCCATGCCCATTGTGGGACTTGAACTAAGAATCTTGAGATCAGGAGTTCAATGTTCTACCAACTGAGCCAGCCAGGCGCCCCTTAAGCTTTTTTTGAACGCTTCTCTAATTATTATTGTGCTTGCTTTTAAGTTTTAAAATGTAATCCATTAATATAATGCTCTGGTATATAGGCCACCAGCCTGTGTGGCATTAATTTGGACTGCCAGCAATCAGTATATGACCTGGCACAAAAAAATAGTACAACAGATATTTAGACTTGAATTCAAATTCAGTTTGAGTACAGATGTTTTGAAAATGGGTCATTGTAAGTCACATCTATATTTGACTTATATTAAGCATCTGCTAAGTACCGGGCAACTCTCGGCTCCCTTGGTTTTGATCAGTTCATTCTTATCTGGTTATCTTCCTATTTCCCCATTTTTCTGGTGACCAAGGTCAGCAAAAACTTTACAGAAGAGGTGATGTTTGGGCTGATCCTTAAAGCATGAATTTAACTTCAGCAGGTATTAAAGAAGAGAAAAAGCATTTAAGTTAGAAGCAGGGGGTTTAGTGCAAATTCCACAGACCTTGTTTACTCTAATGAGCCAGTCAAATGACCTGTGCCAGCAAATTGCATCCCACCGGCCAAACCTGCTACTTGACAGTAAGATCTGGTTGGAGCCTCATCAGTATTCATCTTACTCGTCTGTGGCTGTTCTTGTGCTGCCGCCACAGAATGGAGTAGTTGTGACAAAGACTGTAGGGCCCGAGAACCAAAGGTATTTACTGTCTGGTGCTTTACCGAAGCAGCTTACTGACCTCTGTCTGATCTATGTGGCTCCTAAGGAATAAGTAGTAGTGTTCCATAGCACATGCCTCTGCCACGCCGGCTGTGCTGGGATGGAGGTGCCCGAGTGTCCTTTAGCATCTGAATTCTCCCTGTGTTCCATAGACTGACTGTGCTTGCTTGCTTGCTTTTTTGTTTTCTCTCATTGTCTCATTTGACCCTCACAACCCAGTGCAGTAAGACCTATGATTACCTCTATTTTACACCTAAGAAAATTGAGGTTTAAAGTTATTAAGGTGCTTCCTGGGATCACACTTGAGTCTTTAACTGCATCAGATTCCCTCTTGGGAGTATTTTGAATGTGGCATGTGTGTGTACATAGACTTGCATACGTGTGTGTGCATATATGAGAAAATGTGTGCTACTCCAGAGCTAAGGGTAAGAGGAGGAGGAGATGAAAGACATAGGGGAAAAAAACCCAGTATACAGAAACTATAAAATACGAGATACCAAGAATAAGCATAGCCTTAAATAAACATCAGCCAAGATAAGCAGAAGCTCATGCCAGAGAGTGAAAGGAAGGAGGGAGAGAGGTTTGTAATTGGGAAGAACAGCAGAACTCTTTTAGGGGTCTTAGGGTGTTGAGGTAACCGAGTTAGCAGAATTGTGTTAAATCCTGGATAATTTTCTAATTCCCATCTATTTCCTGATTTCCATTCATGCTGTATATATTGATCCTCCTTTTTGAGGCCTCTTTGGTGGCTCTTCATAGGTTCTTGGGAGGATCAGTTTGCCTATAAATCTTCAATACCATAGGTAATTTAAAAGGAGATTTTTTTTTTTCCTGGTAACTAAAAGGTCATAGCACATAAGACATTTGTAAATGCACTGAAGCCTGTAGCAAGGCCTACAGGGGGATCTGTGATCAGTCTTATTTTTTCTGTATTCTGAGTATATCTCAAGTAATTTCTGCTCTCTACCCTCTATATCTGTTCTTTCTGAGCTTTCATTTCTTGCCCAGTGTATTGAAATAGACTTGTAAACTGACTAAAGTCAATCCATTCTTCATACCCTCTTCAGAGCTATGTACTAAAATGCATAACGTCATGCTCAACTCTTGCTTAAAATCCTTTAGTGGATCCTCAGTGCATACAGGGTGAAGCTAGCTCCTTGCACAATAGACTGTATCTTTCAAATCAGTTTTTGCCACTTCCCCTCCTTTCCAGCAACCCCAAAACACTTAGAGGCCCTATGAATAAGCCAAGTGATTAGCACAAGCTGATCGCTGCCTACAGTGAACCCACCACCTCCTACTGACCACGACTAACTTGTCACGTAAGTCCCTTCCTCAGTCTGACTTTTCAGCTTAACTGACACTTTCTTTGTGCAGTCTTCCCATGTCCTCAAGTAACCAGCTTCTACCAGGGGAATCGTGGTGGATAAGACGTGGCCCTCATCCTCCTGCAGACATGTGGGAAGGCAATTAC